>CAUZLF010000768.1:0-136040 GCA_963580285.1 Lucinisca nassula
TACCTTAAACCGTTTGACTGCAGTACAGTAGCGAATCTCAGAGGCCGGCGTATGTAGATTTAAAAACATTTTTCTCGAGAAAAAATCGATGGGACTATAATTCAAAGATGAAAATGCCTGTCTAGTCAGAATTTCATGCTCTTGACATAACCTGTTTGATAAAATTCACCTTTGAAAAATAGACAGATATGAAACTTTGTGTACATTTCTTTCCGATGAAATACCACACAAACACCATTCTCAGCAAAAAGTGTGTATAAAAATGCGGTAAACTTGAGAAAAATCTGGGTCGTTTCAGTGGGTTCAGAAAAGACAAAAATTAATATATTTAGCGATAAACTGGAAATTTTTCACCATAATCATTAAATCGGAAATTGAATAATCTGCAACTGGGTTAAATTTCAGGAAAATCTATTTCTGACCATTTTTTTATTCAAAAAAAAACTGAACTACTTCCGGTCGTTGAACAGGAACAAAAACCAGCCAACATGGCTGTAAACACAGGAAAATAACGAGACGAAAAGACTAACCCTGTAGTATTTCTCCAGCTACTGATTTGTTTACCCCGCCTGCAGTTCATCAGGTTTTGCCAGTAAATCCGAACTCCCGATGTTTACTTTATTTTTCCATTTGTGTCAAAAATAGCCTCGAAGAGTCTGCCAATATACGCATCTTCCATGCCATAATAGGTATATTGCCAACAACAACAACAAAAACATATGACGTATACATTTGTACTGACGTCATATACGAAAAACCAATACTTACTTATTTGCCCATCTACTAATCAGATCAAATAACAATGTAGACAAAATGAGCACCTTACTCTGTTAATTGCCAGTTCACCCGCAGCCTAAGTTTCAACTAGTCCCATCCACCTCGAAACACAAATAACCGTAAATTTCCATCACGTTTGCTCAACGATGCTCAATTTTAGTTGTCACTACAGCTCAATGATGAGAGAGAGAGAGAGAGAGAGAGAGAGAGAGAGAGAGAGAGAGAGAGAGAGTTTGTTTGATTTGAGGTTTAACGTCCCCGTCAACACTGTAAAGGTCATTTTGAGGACGGTGCTTCCATTGTGGGACTTTTACCCGGCATTGAGGTGAAATGACTGCCAAATGAAACCATTAGGGTAAATAAGGATGTTAGGGCCGACTCGCACCGCTTTGCCTGGGAAGGCTTAGATCCTCTCAGCGGTTTATCAGTAATCATGTGCGGGTCGGTTTCAGCTCTGCGTGGAAGCATCATGCAGCCCATCTATTTCTTCAAGCCCCGATGGGCGGGGGCAGAGAGAGAGAGAGAGAGAGAGAGAGAGCTAGCCAACAAATCATGTTGGGACATCACTGTCGGCCTAACATTGGCCCGCTGTAGCATAGCATGTCGGGACATCACTGTCGGACCGACGTCGGCCCGCTGTTTTGTGTGTGTGTGTGTGTGTGTGTGTGTGTGTGTGAGAGAGAGAGAGAGAGAGAGAGAGAGAGAGAGAGAGAGAGAGAGAGAGAGAGAGAGAGAGAGAGAGAGAGAGGATAATTTGATTGCACTCTGACGTAAAAAAATGAAATAAAAAGAAAAAAAAATCCGCTCAACCGAGCCAGAAATGCGTGCCGGGTCAACGTCTGGCCGACAGCGATACGACCTCTTAACGCTGGGCTAACTTACGTCGTATCGCTGTCGGTCCGGCGTTGGCCTGTTTGTGCTAGCCGGGCACTGTCCGCAAGAAAAAGATACCTGGGTCTCAAAATAGAACCACAAAAGTCGCGCGGTGGAGGATGCTCCTAGAAAACCGACCGAAAGTGGATAATTTACTTTCATTCGCAGTTTTTTTTTTTGTTGTTGGTTTTTTTTACCATCCCTATTAATTTTTTTGTGTGTTCGTGATGGGGTAATTTATCGGGCTTTGCCACAAAGTGCGATACAGGCTTGTTTGTAGAAATTATTTCTACAAACAAGCTGTAGCGCAATGGAGACAAGCTGTAGCGCAATGGAGAACCTTCCACCCCACCCCCAACCCCCGAACCCCCAATATTTTTCATGCCCAGTATCAGAACAATTGTATGATCGTAGGCGGTTTAATCCTTTTCAGGCAGGTAATCTTTGAAAGACGGCAGCCGCCTCACCTTGAAATTAATGAATGTCATGTCATAATAAAACCCCCGTCTTGAGTATAGGCAGAGAAAAAAGTCCCTTCACTACAGCTGGTGTGTGGGAATGTGTGGCGGCGGTAAAACGTCTCCCTGCCATACATCATAGTGTAGATTATTTTTTCTTGTCCTTCGGGATCATTGATTCCATTGTGGAATTTTGAAAATATCTGAGTGTCACTGATGAGGCCTAAATGGCCGCAACTAGCTAGTCTGGCCCAGAAAACATGTACACTCCATATTTTTCACTTCTGTGGTGTATTCATTGCTTCCAAAGGATAGCCCTTTTATAGAACATATTTAAACTGTTTCGTTCTGTATTTGTTTAACGTCCCAGTCAACACTGCATGTGTAGGTCATTTTAGAGACGTTGCTTCCAATTTTGTGGGACTTTTTCCCGACATTGAGATGAAATGGGCAAGCTTAGATCCTCTTAGCGGTTTACCAGTACTCGTGTGCGGTCGGTTTCAGCTCTGCGTGGGAGCATCAAGCAGCCCATCTATTTCTTCAAGCCCCAATGGCCGGGGGTCGGGCCTTTACTGGGCTGTTATAAATCTAAGGTTTCTACAGAGTCTACTGTTCACACATACGAATGCATACAGTGTAGATCCAGATAAGAAGCCGTAAAATAAGTTGTCTCAACCATAACGATTGCCATTCTATTAATGATTTACATCGACCAAAACCCCGATGGGTGAGTACTATAGTCTCACAAAAACAGACCTATACAATTTTGACACCCTTTAAACGCCACTTTTAAGTGTAGTAAAACTGGGGTTTACAGGGATATACTTTGCCACCGCCCACCGGGGCTTTCAAAAATAGATTGGGCTGCACAATGCTTCCACGCAGAGCTGAAACCGACCGCACACGAATACTGTTAAACTGCTTAGAAGGTGTCAGCCTGCCCAAGCAAAGTGGTGCGAGTCCTGATGACCTACACATGCAGTGTTGACGGGGACGTTAAACAAATACAGGACGAAACAGTCTAAATCCTCGCTCAGATGATGATGATGATGATTTCGTGTTTAACGACGCGTCAACCCTCTTGGTGGGTCATAAGCGTCAGTCGGTTAATGGTGAAACGGCATGAATAATTATGACGATATTTGAAGTAACAAGTCAGAATGATAATGTATAAAAGTCTGAAACAGTTAAATCTTATGAAAAAGACCAATTTCTTTTAAGAATAAAATAATGTTATCAACAGGTACATCTCGAAACAGTTTTTGCAAAGTGTCAGCTTTGAAATATAAAATAAGTGAGGGTGAAAAGTCAACACAGTCAATTAAGATATGTTTCACAGTGAATGGCTGATCACAACCTACACAAGAAGGCTGATCATCACCATTAAAAATATAAGAATGAGTAACTCTAGTATGGCCGATGCGCAGTCGTGTTAATACTACGTCCTCTTTTCTGGAAAACTGTGGAGGAGAACATTTTGTACTAACGACAGGTTTAATGGCATGGAGTTTGTTATTTATTGCACGGTCCCATTCGCCTTGCCATTCCGACAAGATGTATCTGTTGATAAATGGTTTAAAATTATTAAAAGGAATTTTAAAAACAGATGGATCAAGATTGAGCGATTCCTTTGCTTTCTTGTCAGCATATTCATTGCCGACAATGCCAATATGGCTCGGAAGCCAACAAAACAAGATTTGGTCTGTTTTAGAAATTTCATGATGTTTTTCGATCAATTTTTGAATTTGAGGATTTTTAGATGATGAATGGTCTAAAGCCTTAAGCACAGAAAGTGAATCAGAAAATATAATTGCTTTTTTAATTATTGAAGAACTGATAAAATCTAAAGCTAGGTCTATTGCTTTGGCTTCAACTGTAAAAATAGATGAACAGTCTGGAAGGCGCATGGTTTTGTGCGTATCTTTAGAAACATACGCACAACCAACTTTATCTCCTTCTTTGGAACCATCAGTATAGACTTGCTGGTAATCATTGTAACGTGACTGCAGTACCTGAAAGTTTTGTTTGAGAAGTATTGGATTTGATTCGGATTTTTTGCCATCATGTAAGTCGAACAGAATAGAAGGTTTTTTAATACACCAAGATGGAACTTCGGCCGTTTCATGTTTTTGAATATTTTTAATGTCGATACCTGAATTTTCTAGCAGTGGTAAAATTCGTAATCCAAAAGGTTTGATTGCTGTGGGTTTTGTTTCACATTATCTACAAATTTAGGTGGAAATGAAATTTTGGATGCCGGGTTAGATGGATTAGCAGCAAGTCTAATAGCATACTGAAGAGAAAGTTTCTCTCTGCATGAAGTTAAAGATGGTTCACCTGCTTCTACATAAAGGCTTAAGATTCTCTCTATCGTGCATGTAATGTCAGAAATTCATTTTTCGCTTCTAAAGAGCATAAGAATTATACACTTTGGTCATGTCAGAAAGTGTGTGATGCCCTCACCTTTCTACTTGACAATATTTATATTAGATTCGGTACTAAGTTATTTAGACAAATTGTGGGTATTCCGATGGGTACTAATTGCGCTCCTCTTGTGGCTGATCTGTGCTTGTATTGTTATGAAAGAGACTTCATTTTGTCGCTTTCCATTGATAACCAATCTGAAATTATTGAAGCTTTTAGCTCTACTTCTAGTAATTTAGATGATTTATTAAATATTGATAATACCTATTTTGATGGTTTGATCAGTCAGATTTACCCCCTAGAACTTCAGTTAAATTAAGCAAATTCTTCTGATACCGAGGCCCCGTTTTTGGATTTACATCTATCTATTGTAGATGGATTTGTTTCGTGCAAAATTTATGATAAACGCGATGACTTTGATTTTAAGATTGTAAATTTTCCTCTTTTGGATGGTGATGTTCCTCGTGCGCCATCCTATGGCGTTTATATTTGGCAATTAATTCGATTTGCTAGAGTGTATAGTCATGTAACTGACTTCAACACTCGTAATAAATTATTAATGGCTAAACTCCTTAATCAGAGTTATCGGTACCATAAACTACGCAAAGCCTTTTCAAAATTTTATAGACGCCATTCTGATTTATTTTCAAAATTCAATGTCTTCTGCAACAAGGTCTATCGGAACCCGAATTTTATGGTGACTTAGTATATAAATTCAGAAAAATATATAACCGCAATGACTTCAGCACCCAATTTCGTAAAATCATTCTTCGATATAAAAAGATTGGGTACAACATGGATATTATACGACAGACTGCATGCGTGGTAGTTAACCCAATCACGGGCCGGCCTCGTTGGCTCAGTCGGATGCGCGTCTGACTGGTGATCAGGAGGACGCGGGTTCGACTCCCGCCGGGGTCGGCAACATTCTTTCGTGGAGATTGATCATGAAATCTTTTCTACGGTCATTCTCTCCCTTCCGCTGATTCAAGAAGGGCAGTTGTCAGTTTCTGGCGAAAGAATGTGCACTGTGCTGGTTAACCGCTTACGTATAAGCCTGCCCAGGAAAGTGTGGATAGGTAAACTGACCGGCTCAAAAATGACCTAGTGTTGACTGGGCCGTTAAACTCCAATACAAGCAAACAAAACCCCATCACGGTTGGCATCTTTGCTTCCCTCTTTTATTGCACGCCGGTGGGTCAGGCCTCAGATTCTATGACGGCTCCAACGTAAAGGCTTATTGAGAATTAGAGAGATAATGTTGGTTGGTGCCTGATGATGATGATGATGATTTCGTGTTTTACGACGCGTCAACCCTCTTTGTGGGTCATAAGCGTCAAACGGTTAATGTTTAAACGGCATGAATAATTATGATGATATTAAAAGTAAAAAGTCAGAATGATAATGTATAAAAATCTGAAACAGATAAATCTTATGAAAACGTCCAATTTCGTTTAAGAATAAAATAATATTATCAACAGGTACATCTCGAAAGAGTTGTTGCAAAATGCCAGATTTGAAATATAAAATACGTGAGGGTGAAAAGTCAAAAGTCAATTAAGATATGTTTCAAAGTGAATGGCTGATCACAACCTACACAAAAAGGCTGAGCATCACCATTCAAAATATAAGAATGAGTAACTCTCGTATGGCCGACTGGTTTAATGGCATGGAGTTTGTTATTTATTGCACGGTCCCATTCGCCTTGCCATTCCGAGAAGATGTATCTGTTGATAAATGGTTTAAAATTATTAAAAGGAATTTTAAAAACAGACGGATCAAGATTGAGCGATTCCTTTGCTTTCTTGTCAGCATATTCATTGCCCACAATGCCAATATGGCTCGGAAGCCAACAAAACAATATTTGGTGCGTTTTAGAAATTTCATGATGTTTTCGATTAATTTTTGTATTTAAGGATTTTTATATGATGAATGGTCTAAAGCCTTAAGCACAGAAAGTGAATCAGAAAATATAATTGCTTTTTGAATTGTTGAGGAACTGACAAAATCTAAAGCAAGGTCTATTGCCTTGGCTTCAGCTGTAAAAATAGATGAACCATCTGGAAGGCACATGCTTTTATGCGTATCTTTAGAAACATACGCACAACCAACTTTATCTCCTTCTTTGGAACCATCAGTATAGACTTGCTGGTAATCATCGTAACGTGACTGCAGTACCTGAAAGTTTTGTTTGAGAAGTATCGGATTTGATTTGGATTTTTTGCCATCATGCAAGTCGAACAGAATAGAAGGTTGTTTAATACACCAAGATGGAACTTCGGCGGTTTCATGTTTTGAATATTTTTAAGGTCGATACCTGAATTTTCTAGCAGTGGTAAAATACGTAATCAAAAAGGTTTGATTGCTGTGGGTTTTGTTTCATACTTATCTACAAATTGAGGTGGAAATGAAATTTTGGATGCCGGGTTAGATGGATTTGCAGCAAGTCTGATAGCATACTGAAGAGAAAGTTTCTCTCTGCGCGAGGTTAAAGATGGTTCACCTGCTTCTACATAAAGGCTTAATACGGGAGAAGTACGGAAGGCTCCCATGTCCAGACGAAGGCCTTGGTGATGGACAGTATCCAAAGATTTTAAATAAGACTTTCTGGCAGAACCATAAACAACAGACCCATAATCTAATTTAGATCTTATCAGAGACCGGTAAAGATGTAATAAAGTGTACCGATCTGCTCCCCAACTTGTATGAGCTAAAACTTTCAAAAGATTCAAAGCTTTTA
Organism: Lucinisca nassula; assembly: GCA_963580285.1. Lineage (NCBI taxonomy): Eukaryota > Metazoa > Mollusca > Bivalvia > Lucinida > Lucinidae > Lucinisca > Lucinisca nassula. The sequence continues at coordinate 7,273 of CAUZLF010000768.1, forward strand.
AGCATTTCGCTTTAAGATATTTAATATGGGGAATAAAAGATAATTTTTGATCAAATATGACCCCAAGAAATTTGGCTTCTTCAACAACAGGAATTTGTGATCCTTATAAAAACAGGGAAGGATGGTCGTGTTTCTTTCGTAGTTAACCAAAAATGAACACACTGCGTTTTCGACTTGGAGAATTTGAAACCATTTTTATCAGTCCATTCTTCTATTCTTTTCAGATTTTGCTTTTTTGATGTTAAATAGCGTAGTTGAAAGAATACTTCCCTGTGGGACACCCTGTTCTTGATCATAGAAATCTGACACGGTAGACCCCACACGCACCTGAAACATGCGCTCCCCTAAAACGCTTTCAATAAAACTGGGTAGTTTTCCTCTTAAGCCAATGTTATGGAGATCTTTCAATATTCCATAACGCCATGTTGTATCATATGCTTTCTCCAAGTCGAATCATGTGATTTTTCAATGGCTTCAACTAGTTCGGATAAGCTGAAAGGTTTGTTGTATTTTTCGTGATTGAGAGATTTAAAGTTTAGATTTCTTTTCTCTTGGTCCTTTTTGAAATTTCTAAAAGTGTCAGAATAATTTCGCGATGATGAATTTCTCAAGAATGTGCTACCAAGAGTATCTGAAATATCTTTTTTAGTTGAAGCTATTGTGTCAAATTCAGTATTTAAATGTGTAAAAGTAGAGGACTTTGATTTTCCTGAAATGTTTCGTACCATATCCCAAACCTTTTTAATGGGGGTTTTGTAGTTCAATTTTGAAACATATTCCCTCCATGACTTTCGTTTTGAAGCTCGGATTGTTCGCCGAGCTTTAGCTCTAAATACTTTTACATCGTTTAGTTTGTCTGTAGTTGGACTTCTGCAGAACTTATTTAAAGCCTGTTTGCGTTTTCTGATAGCTTCTTTAAAGTCATTATTAAACCAAGGCTTGCTTTTCTTAGTATTTGTGGAGGTCTTTGGTATGCATTGTTCTGATATATTAATAAGTGTATCTGTGAAATCAGAAACAATGTCAGATGATTCATTAAACTGATCAATTGATAATTCTTCTTCACATAAATTATGGAACAATTCCCAGTCGGCTTTATTCATTTTCCATTTCTGGTTACAGTTCTCATCTGGTTCGTTTACGCTCTCAATTATAACAGGGTAGTGATCACTTCCACACTGATCGTCATAGACAGACCAGTCATAGTCAAGAACAGAGATGGGTGACACAAAGAGAGATCTAAAGAAGACAAATGACCTGTTGCAGGATGAAGGTAAGTATAAGATTTATCGTTCATCAAGCAAAGATCGTTCTCTGCAATAAAATCTTCAATAAGTGTTCCTCTGTTGTTGTTATCTTTACAACCCCACAAAATGTTGTGACCATTGAAGTCACCAACTAAAAGATATGGCGACGGAAGTTGATCCAGCAATGAGTCAAGATGTTCAGGCTCTAAAGAGAATGAAGGTGGTATATATAGAGAGCAAAGTGTAGTTTCTTTATCAAGAGAAACAGATACAGCAACAGCTTGTAGTTCTGTTTTCAATTTGATCTCTCTTTGTGGTACAAATGATTTAACAAAAATTGAACTGCCACCAGATGGTCTGTTACCATCAGGATATATGTAGTTATATGTATTAAAACCCCTGACATCAATGTTGTCATCAGTTTTTAAGAAAGTTTCTTGTAAACAAACAACCGATGGGTTTAATAAAGAAAGAAGTAATAAGAGTTCATTATAATTTGATTTAAGACCTCGACAATTCCATTGTATTATTTTGTGTTTTAAATCCATTGTATGGAGAGTTATATAAAGCTAGAAATTATTTTGGAGGTGCAACTGGTGATATTGATCTGTTATTACCACCTCGTGATGTTGTTGACCTCGATCTGCTATGCTATCTGCTATGAACTCCATATCACTGTCACTCAAAGATCCGAATCTGTTCTGATATTTTATTATGTCTCTTTCCATTTTACGTTGTCTGTCTGTTTGTTTTTGAGATGCTTGTTGTTTTTGAGATGTTTGTTGTTTTTGATGCTGTTTTTTTAATCATTTTTTATCATTTCCAAAGTAGCGCTTTTCAATAATTTTTCAGATTTTTTGTCTTGTACTGGCTGTGGTGGTGGTGTTTGAATTTTGGCAATGTTCGGTTGATCTTCAGTTTGTTGTTTAGGTTTTAATTTTTGTAAAGGTTTGAGACCAGGTATAGGATCGGTTTGAATGGCAGCATCTTCCACAGGTACCTTTTTCATAGGTGACTGAGCGACGCTTGCATAGCTGACACCAGGAATAGGAGAAGACGACTCAACGATTTTCCGCGCTTCTGGGAACGAGATGTTTCTCTTGTATTTTACGGTTAGAATTTCTTTTTCTTTATGCCAAATGTGGCACTCTTTAGAATAATTAGCGCTGTGTCTTTCACCGCAGTTAAACATTTGGGTGCATTTTTGCAACTTTGTTCCGTGTGGTTAGCTGGTTCGCCACAATTTGCACAGATAGGGTCCTTTGTACACCTGTTTTCATGGTGCCCATATTTCTGGCAATTGTGGCAGCGTAACGGGTTCGGAATATAAACTTCTACGCTAACTCTAAAGTATGCCACGTTGTCTTTGGTAATACAGGTGTCTTGAAAGTAAAAACAAAAGTGTTAGTGTCCTTAAGTTGGCCGTTGCGTTTGATCTTAAAACGTTTGACAGATGTTACTCCTTGAGATCGTGTGCCTTCAAGAATCTCCTCCTCGCTGGAGTTCCTCAAATCTGGGCAACGAATTACCCCCTTTGAGGAATTCAGCGAGGTATGAGGGAATACTCGCACAGTCAAATTATGAAAGGTTGTACTCTTCAGGAGATTCTCGGCATGGGCTTTTTTGTTGACCTCAACGAGTAACTGGTTCGATCTATATAATTTTTTAATATTTTCAGGTTCACCAGCAAGGCCAGAAATAACTTTTTGGATAACAAAAGGTGAAAGAGATGTTATAGGATGATCTTCATCTCTACTTTCTATGAGAAGGAAGCGCGGGAAATGTTGAGCCGTAGTGTCATTTGAAATTGTTGTGTCGTCGTCCGATAAGTTAGGATCTGATGAGTCGTCTTGGGTTGGTTTCTTTCTCTTCTTATCTATAGCCATGATGAAGAGATTGCATGATTCATCCTCCGTGCTCTCCGCCCACCGTGGAGCCCTACAAGGGAACACTTTAAGTGAGTGGCTTTCCTTCCTCAAGTGTTAGAGATACACAGAAGATATACTCGTACAAGCAAGAAGTTGCACGATTGGTCCGTTTAGCCGCCGCATTCTAGAAATGGAAAGGTTGTGAAAAGTCTTTATGAGCAAACGGTGTGTATTCAGGATGATACAAAAGACTAGGAAGAGAAAAGTAAAAGGTTATTTCTAGGGCTTGGCACGACCAGCCGATTGACCGTGCCGGACCGCACGACCGCCCGTCTTACCGAAATCCAGGCCAAAGAGGTGTGTTGGGCACCTAACTGAACTCCAGTTAGCTCTCAACCTCCAGGACCCCTTCATCCGGGGTACGGGACGCCACCCACGGCAAACGGGTGGTACTTCCTTTAGCTCTTCCCAGTGGGCACAGAGATCACAGCGGCAATGTGCCCAGTGGGAATTGAGCCCCCAGGGCCACGGCAAGGCAGGAAGTCTAATACCTGGGGGGGGGGGTTGGTGCCTGATGCTTTGTCTCTGGTCGGGCTCATCGGAGTCTAACTGATGGTTTTCTTTCGCTCCAGCATTTCAGTGGTTTCTTGCTGTCGAGTCCTCACCGTTGTCTCACCTCTGTGGTTCTTTGATTTTTGTGTTCACGGAGATGTTGCACTGATGAGTTAGGAGGCCTTCATGCGGACTGAACAAATTATTTGTCTACATCGCGACGGAAGTAAGGGCGAGGATTGTGGCCACGTAAAATCGATTTAAGCCCCCCAGTGGAAATCTTCCACTGACCGTTTCAAGGCGGCTCTTCTGTGGCGATTTATTTATGTTTTTGTTTGTTACTTACTGTGTGTATCACTTGTGTCTTTTAATTTTGGATGGCCATATGGCCATTTTGTGGGAAAGTAACTGTTCCTTATGGCCTTTCTTTGTTTAGGTTTCCATTCTGGTCTGGTCGCTTAATGTTTGGATTTCTTTCCCTTTGGTGTCTTTTATGGGTGGAGTAAGTTAATTGTATCAATTCCTGATCTTTGTTTTACTTCTACTTTAATACGGGAGAAGTACGGAACGCTCCCATAGCCAGACGAAGGCCTTGGTGATGGATAGTATCCAATGATTTTAAATAGGACTTTCTGGCAGAACCATAAACAACAGACCCATAATCTAATTTAGATCTTATTAAAGACCGGTAAAGATGTAATAAAGTATACCGATCTGCTCCCCAACTTGTATGAGCTAAAACTTTCAAAAGATTCAAAGCTTTTTTTGATTTTTATTTAAGCATTTTTATTTTTATTTAAGCATTTCGCTTTAAGATATTTAATATGGGGAATAAAAGATAACTTTTGATCAAATATGACCCCAAGAAATTTGGCTTCTTCAACAACAGGAATTTGTGATCCGTATAAAAACAAGGAAGGATGTTCGTGTTTCTTCCGTAGCTTACAAAAATGAACACACTGCGTTTTCGACTTGGAGAACTTGAAACCATTTTTATCAGTCCATTCTTCTTTTCTTTTTAAATTTTGTTGTAACTTTCGTTCAATTGTTTTCATATTTTTTGAACGGTAACATATACACAAAATCGTCAACATACAAGGAACAATCAGTTTTGTCGTCCAAACATTGTACAATATTGTTTATTTTGATGTTAAATAGCGTAGTTGAAAGAATACTACCCTGTGGAACACCCTGTTCTTGAACATAGAAATCTGACACGGTAGACCCCACACGCACCTGAAACATGCGCTCCCCTAAAAAGCTTTCAATAAAACTGGGAGGTTTTCCTCTTAAGCCAATGTTATGTAGATCTTTCAATATTCCGTAACGCCATGCTGTATCATATGCTTTCTCCAAGTCGAAAAAGACAGCTACTACGTGTTCTTTGTTAATAAAAGCATCTCGTATAAATGTTTCTAGTCTTATTAAATTGTCATTGGTACTACGTTCCGAACGAAAACCCAATTGATATTCTGAAATGAGGTTGTTGGACTCTAAGTACCAGACTAATCTCTTGTTTATCATTCTCTCCAATGTTTTACACAAACAACTTGTCAAAGCTATCGGACCATAATTTGTAGGTTCTGCATGATCTATCCCTGGTTTCGGGATTGGTACAACAGTAGCTACACGCCAGCTCTCAGGACAGACCCCCGTTTCCCAAATATTATTAAAGATATCTAAAAGTGTTGTAAGAGAACTTTTTGGCAGATGCTTAAGCATCTGATAATGAATTTCATCGGGGCCGGTTGCCGTATCATGTGATTTTTCAATGGCTTCAACGAGTTCGGATAACTTGAAAGGTTTGTTGTATTCTTCGTGATTAAGGGATTTAAAGTTTAGATTTCTTTTCTCTTGGTCCTTTTTGAAATTTCTAAAAGTATCAGAATAATTACGCGATGATGAATTTCTAAAGAATGTGCTCCCAAGATGATGATGATGATTTCGTGTTTAACGACGCGTCAACCCTCTTGGTGGGTAATAAGCGTCAGTCGGTTAACGGTAATTACTCTTTGATTCTTCAGGTTATCAATGATCTCTTCGTCTGAACAAGGACGCAGTTCTGGACTGCAAATCACTCCTTTAGATGAGTTTAGTGTGTTGTGAAGAGATACTTTTACTGAAAGATCAAAGAGCTTCTTGGTGGCGAGCAGGCTTACAACTTGCTGTTTTCTCTCGAGTTCCAAGAGAAGGTCACCTGATTCTCTTTGGATGTCCGGCTATGGCGACAATACTTTTCTCGATAACAAAGGGAGAAAGGCTTGACACAGTTCGTGTATCATCAAGCGACGTGACGACCAAGAAACGCGGAACATTGTCAAAAGTTGATTCAGCAGACTGCTGACTTGATTGTTGACTTGACTGCTGACTGGATTTTTGACTGTGTTCATCCGATTCGGATGAATTCTCGTCTTTTTTACGTTTAGGTGCGTTGCGATTAGGAGCATGGTTGCGGTTATGTTTTTTTCCATTACCCATAATAAAAAAAATCCTAGTTTCGTCCCAAGTGCTCTCCGCCGTCCGTGGAGCCCTACAAGGGAACACCATAATGAGTGGTTATCCAACTCGCAGGTGTTAGAGATACACGTGAGATATACTCGTATAAACAAAATGCCTACACGATTGATCCGTTTAGCCACCGCCTTCTAGAGATAAAAAGACAGAAAAGGGTAAGGTAAATGGGCATATGGTTGGTATCTGGAAAGATACAAAAAGAGTTGAAGAGAAAGCAAAGCGGTATCTCTAGGGCTCGGCGTGACCAGCCGATTGGCCGTGCCGGACCGCACGGCCACCCGTCTACACCGAAAAGCCAGGCCAAAGAGGCGTGTTGGGTACCTGAAGCACCGCAACCCCAGGTAACCCTCAACTTCCAGGATCCTTTCTTCCGGCTTTCAGGACGCCACCCACGGCAAACGGGTGGTACTTCCTTTAGCTCTTCCCAGTGGGCACAGAGACCACAGCGGCAATGTGCCCAGTGGGAATTGAGCCCCCAGGGCCACGGTAAGGCAAGAAGTCTAATACCTGGGGGTAAATCTTATGAAAAAGTCCAATTTCTTTTAAGAATAAAATAATATTTTCAAAAGGTTTCATCTTGAAACAATTGTTGCAAAGTGTCAGCTTTGTAGTATTAGTTACGGGACTGTGAAAAATCTACACTTTCAATTAAAATATGTTTCACAGTGAATGGCTGATCACAGCCTACGCAGGAAGGCTGTTCATCACCATTTAAAATATAAGAATGAGTAAGTCTAGTATGGCCAATGCGCAGTCGTGTTAATACTACATCCTCTTTCCGGGAAAACTGTGGAGGAGAGCACCTTGTTCCAACGACAGGTTTAATGGCATGGAGTTTATTATTTATTGCACGGTCCCATTCGCCTTGCCATTCCGACAAGATGTATCTGTTGATAATGATGATGATGATGATTTCGTGTTTAATGACGCGTCAACCCTCTTTGTGGGTCATAAGCGTCAAACGGTTAATGGTTAAACGGCAAGAATAATTATGATGATATTAAAAGTAACAAGTCAGAATTATAATGTATAAAAATCTGAAACAGTTAAATCTTATGAAAAAGTCCAATTTCTTTTAAGAATAAAAAAATATTATCAACAGGTACATCTCGAAACAGTTGTTGCAAAGTGTCAGCTTTGAAATATAAAATACGTGAGGGTGAAAAGTCAACACAGTCAATTAAGATATGTTTCACAGTGAATGGCTGATCACAACCTACACAAGAAGGCTGATCATCACCATTAAAAATATAAGAATGAGTAACTCTAGTATGGCCGATGCGCATTCGTGTTAATACTACGTCCTGTTTTTTTTTTTGAAAACTGTGGAGGAGAGCATTTTGTACCAACGACAGGTTTAATGGCACGGAGTTTGTTATTTATTGCACGGTCCCATTCGCCTTGCCATTCCGACAAGATGTGTCTGTTGATAAATGGTTTAAAAGTATTAAAAGGAATTTTAAAAACAGATGGATCAAGATTGAGCGATTCATTTGCTTTCTTGTCAGCATATTCATTGCCGACAATGCCAATATGGCTCGGAAGCCAACAAAACAAGATTTGGTGTGTTTTAGAAATTTCATGATGTTTTTCGATCAATTTTTTGAATTTGAGGATTTTTGGATGATGAATGGTCTAAAGCCTTAAGCACAGAAAGCGAATCAGAAAATATAGTTGCTTTTTGAATTGTTGAAGAACTGATAAAATCTAAAGCTAGGTCTATTGCTTTGGCTTCAGCTGTAAAAATAGATGAACCATCTGGAAGGCGCATGGTTTTGTGCGTATCTTTAGAAACATACGCACAACCAACTTTATCTCCTTCTTTGGAACCATCAGTATAGACTTGCTAGTAATCATCGTAACGTGACTGCAGTACCTGGAAGTTTTGTTTGAGAAGTATCGGATTTGATTCGGATTTTTTGCCATCATGTAAGTCGAACAGAATAGAAGGTTGTTTAATACACCAAGATGGAACTTCGGCGGTTTCATGTTTTTGAATATTTTTAAGGTCGATGATGATGATGATGATTTCGTGTTTAACGACGCGTCAACCCTCTTTGTGGGTCATAAGCGTCAAGCGGTTAATGGTTAAACGGCATGAAGAATTATGATGATATTAAAGGTAAAAAGGTAAGTATGATATTTATAAAAATCTGAAACAGTAAATGATGATGATTTCGTGTTTAACGCGTCAACCCTCTTTGTGGGTCATAAGCGTCAAACGGTTAATGGTTAAACGGCATGAATAATTATGATGATATTACAAGTAAAAAGTCAGAATGATAATGTATAAAAATCTGAAACAGTTAAATCTTATGAAAAAGTCCAATTTCTTTTAAGAATAAAATAATATTATGAACAGGTACATCTCGAAACAGTTGTTGCAAAGTGTCAGCTTTGAAATATAAAATACGTGAGGGTGAAAAGTCAACACAGTCAATTAAGACATGTTTCACAGTGAATGGCTGATCACAACCTACACAAGAAGGCTGATCATCACCATTAAAAATATAAGAATGAGTTACTCTAGTATGGCAGATGCGCAGTCGTGTTAATACTACGTCCTCTTTGCTGGAAAACTGCGGAGGAGAGCATTTTGTACTAACGACAGGTTTAATGGCATGGAGTTTGTTATTTATTGCACGGTCCCATTCGCCTTCCCATTCCGACAAGATGTATCTGTTGATAAATGGTTTAAAATTATTAAAAGGAATTTTAAAAACAGATGGATCAAGATTGAGCGATTCCTTTGCTTTCTTGTCAGCATATTCATTGCCGACAATGCCAATATGCCTCGGAAGCCAACAAAACAAGATTTGGTGTGTTTTAGAAATTTCATGATGTTTTTCGATCAGTTTTTGAATTTGAGGATTTTTAGATGATGAATGGTCTAAAGCCTTAAGCACAGATAGTGAATCAGAAAATATAATTGCTTTTTGAAATGATGAAGAACTAATAAAATCTAAAGCTAGGTCTATTGCTTTGGCTTCAGCTGTAAAAATAGATGAACCATCTGGAAGGCGCAAAGTTTGGTGCGTATCTTGAGAAACATACGCACAACCAACTTTTTCTCCATCAGAACCATCAGTATAGACTTGCCTGTAATCATCATAACGTGACTGCAATACCTGAAAGTTTTGTTTGAGTAGCATTGGAGTTGATTCGGATTTTTTACCATCATGTAAGTCAAACAGAATAGAAAGTTTTTAATACACCAAGATGGAACTTCGGCGGTTTCATGTTGTTGAATACTTTTAAGGTCGATACCTGAATTTTCTAGCAGTGGTAAAATACGTAATCCAAAAGGTTTGATTGCTGTGGGTTTAGTTTCATACTTATCTACAAATTGAGGTGGAAATGAAATTTTGGATACCGGGTTAGATGGATTAGCAGCAAGTCTAATAGCATACTGAAGAGAAAGTTTCTCTCTGCGCGAAGTTAAAGATGGTTCACCTGCTTCTACATAAAGGCTTAATACGGGAATAGTACGGAACGCTCCCATAGCCAGACGAAGGCCTTGGTGATGGATAGTATCCAATGATTTTAAATAGGACTTTCTGGCAGAACCATAAACAACAGACCCATAATCTAATTTAGATCTTATTAAAGACCGGTAAAGATGTATTAAAGTATACCGATCTGCTCCCCAACTTGTATGAGCTAAAACTTTTAAAAGATTCAAAGCTTTTAAGCATTTCGCTTTAAGATATTTAATATGGGGAATAAAAGATAACTTTTGATCAAATATGACACCAAGAAATTTGGCTTCTTCAACAACAGGAATTTGTGATCCGTATAAAAACAAGGAAGGATGTACGTGTTTCTTCCGTAGCTTACAAAAATGAACACACTGCGTTTTCGACTTGGAGAACTTGAAACCATTTTTTTCAGTCCATTCTTCTATTCTTTTTAAATTTTGTTGTAACTTTCGTTCAATTGTTTTCATATTTTTTGAACGGTAACATATACAGAAATCGTCAACATACAAGGAACAATCAGTTTTGTCGTCCAAACATTGTACAATATTGTTTATTTTGATGTTAAACAGCGTAGTTGAAAGAATACTACCCTGTGGGACACCCTGTTCTTGATAATAGAAATCTGACACGGTAGACCCCACACGTACCTGAAACATACGCTCCCCTAAAAAGCTTTCAATAAAACTGGGAAGTTTTCCTCTTAAGCCAATGTTATGTAGATCTTTCAATATTCCATAACGCCATGCTGTATCATATGCTTTCTCCAAGTCGAAAAAGACAGCTACTACGTGTTCTTTGTTAATAAAAGCATCTCGTATAAATGTTTCTAGTCTTATTAAATTGTCATTGGTACTACGTTTCGAACGAAAACCCTATTGATATTCTGAAATGAGGTTGTTGGACTCTAAGTACCAGACTAATCTCTTGTTTATCATTCTTTCCAATGTTTTACACAAACAACTTGTCAAAGCTATCGGACCATAATTTGTAGGTTCTGCATGATCTTTCCCTGGTTTCGGAATTGGTACAACTGTAGCTACACGCCAGCTCTCAGGACAGACCCCCGTTTCCCAAATATTATTAAAGATATCTAAAAGTGTTGAAAGAGAACTTTTTGGCAGATGCTTAAGCATCTGATAATGAATTTCATCGGGGCCGGTTGCCGTATCATGTGATTTTTCAATGGCTTCAACGAGTTCAGATAAGTTAAAAGGTTTGTTGTATTCTTCGTGATTAAGGGATTTAAAGTTTAGATTTCTTTTCTCTTGGTCCTTTTTGAAATTTCTAAAAGTGTCAGAATAATTTCGCGATGATGAATTTCTCAAGAATGTGCTCCCAAGAGTATCTGAAATATCTTTTTTTGTTGAAGCTATTGTGTCAAATTCAGTATTTAAATGTGTAAAACTAGAAGACTTTGTTTTTCCTGAAATGTTTCGTACCATATCCCAAACCTTTTAATGGGGGTTTTGTAGTTCAATTTGGAGACATATTCTCTCCATGACTTTCGTTTGGAAGCTCGGATTGTTCGCCGAGCTTTAGCTCTAAAAACTTTTACGTCGTTTAGCTTTTCTGAAGTGGGACTTTTGCAGAACTTATTTAGAGCCTGTTTACGCTTTTCAATAGCTTCTTTACAGTCATTATTAAACCAAGGCTTGCTTTTCTTAGTATTTGTGGAGGTCTTTGGAATGCAATGTTCTGATATATTTATAAGTGTATCTATGAAATCAGAAACAATGTCGGATGATTCATTAAAATGATCAACTGATAACTCTTCTTCACATAAATTATGGAATAATTCCCAGTCGGCTTTATTCATTTTCCATTTCTGGTTACAGTCCTCATCTGGTTCGTTTACGCTCTCAGTTATAACAGGGAAGTGATCACTTCCGCACTGATCATCATGAACAGACCAGTCATAGTCCAAGAAGAGAGATGGGTGACACAAAGAGAGATCTAAAGAAGACAAATGACCTGTCGCAGGGTGAAGGTAAGTATACGATTTATCATTCATCAAGCAAAGATCGCTATTGGCAATAAAATCTTCGACAAGTGCTCCTGTGTTATTGATATCTTTACAGCGTGACCATTGAAGTCGCCAACTAAAAGATATGGCGATGGAAGTTGACTCAGCAATGAGTCAAGATGTTCGGGCTTTAAAGAAAATGAGGGTGGGATATATAGAGAGCAAATTGTAGTTTCTTTATCCAGAGAAACCGATACTGCTACAGCTTGTAGGTCTGTTTTTAATTTGATCTCTCTTTGTGGTAAACATGATTTAACAAAAAATTGAACTGCCACCAGATGGTTTGTTACCATCCGAATAGATATAATCATATATATTGAAACCTCTGACATCAATATTGTCATCAGTTTTTAAAAACGTTTCTGGCAAACAAAAAACCGATGGGTTTAATAAAGAAATAAGTAATAAGAGTTCATTATAATTTGATTTAAGACCTCGACAATTCCATTGTATTATTTTGTGTTTTAAATCCATTTTTGGAGAGGTTAAGACTAGAAACTATTTTGGAGCTGCAATTGGTGATATTGATCTGTTATTACGTCGTGGTGTTGTTGACCTCGATCTGTTACTTCGAGGTGATGGAGTATCATTGAACTCCATATCACTGTCACTCAAAGATCCGAATCTGTTCTGATATTTTATACTGTCTCTTTCCATTTTACGTTGTCTGTCTGTTTGTTTTTGAGATGTTTGTTGTTTTTGAAATTGTTGTTGTTTTTGTTGTTTTTTAAATCGTTTTTCATCATTTCCAAAGTACCGTTTTTCAATATTTGTCTGATTTTTTGTCTGGAATTGGCTGTGGTGGTGGTGCTTGAATGTTGGTATTGTTAGCTTGATCGTCAGTTTTGCTTTTTGTTTTTAACTTTTTTAAAGGTTCGAGACCAGGAATCGGATCCGTCTGAGTGACAGCATCTTCAACATACCTTTTTAACAGGTGCCTGTGCGATGCTGGCATAACTTACACCGGGAACAGGGGTAGTGGACTCAACAATTTTCCGCGCTTCAGGGAACGAGATGTTTTTTGTAAATTTTACTATTAATATTTCTTTTTCTTTGTGCCAAACGTGACATTCTTTAGAGTTGGCGCTGTGCTTTTCCCCACAGTTAACACAGTGGGGTTCATTCTTGCAGTTTTGTTCTGTATGGTTGGCTGGCTGTCCACAGTTGGCACAGATAGGCTCTCTTGAACATCGATTTTCGTGATGCCCATATTTCTGGCACTCGTGGCAGCGCAACGGATTTGGAATGTAAATTTCAACGTCAACTCTAAAGTATGCCACTTTGATAGTTTTGGGCAATACTGGTGCGTTAAAAGTGAAAACAAAAGTGTTAGTGTCTATTAATTGTCCGTTTCGTTTTGTTTTGAATCGTTTAACAGCTGTAACTCCTTGAGATCTGGTGCCTTCGAGAATCTCCTCCTCGCTGGAGTTCCTCAAATCTGGGCAAAGAATTACCCCTTTTGAGGAATTCAGCGAGGTATGAGGATACACTCTCACTGCTAAATTTGAAAAGAACTTGTTCTCAGGAGATTCTCGGAATGACTTTTTTGTTTACCTCAATGAGCAGCTGTTTCGATCTATTTAATTTTTTTATGTTTTTGGGTTCTCCTACAATTCCAGAAATAACTTTTTGGATGACAAAAGGCGAAAGTGACGTAATTGATTGGTTTTCTTCCTTACATTCTATGAGAATGAAGCGCGGGAAATGTTGAGTTGTAGTGTTAATTGTAGTTGTTATGTCGTCGTTGTCCGTTATGTCAGCATCTGATGTGTCTTGGGTCGATTTTTTTCTTTTATTATCTTTAACCATAATGAAAAGATAATGATTCGTCCTCCGTGCTCTCCGCCCACCGTGGAGCCCTACAAGGGAACACTTTTTGTGAGTGGATTTCCTACCTCAAGTGTTAGAGATACACAGAAGATATACTCGTACAATAAAAAAACTGCACGATTGGTCCGTTTAGCCGCCGCCTTCTAGAAATTGAAAGGTTGTGAAAAAAGACTTTATGAGCAAACAGTGGGTATTCAGGATGATACAAAAGACAAGGAAGAGAACGTGAAAGGTATTCCTAGGGCTAGGCGCGACCAGCCGATTGATCGTGCCGGACCGCACGACCGCCCGTCTTACCGAAATCTAGGCCAAAGAGGCGTGTTGGGTAAATGAAGCTCTGGACTCCAGTTAACCCTCAACCCCCAGGACCCCTTCATCCGGATTACGGGATGCCACCCACGGCAAACGGGTGGTACTTCCTTTAGCTCTTCTCAATGGGCACAAAGACCACAGCGGCAGTGTGCCCAGTGGGAATTGAGCCCCAAGGGCCACGGCAAGGCAGGAAGTCTAATACCTGGGGGCTGAAACAGTTAAATCTTATGAAAAAGTCTAATATCATTTAAGAATAAAATAATATTATCAACAGGTACATCTTGAAACAATTGTTGCAAAGTGTCAGCTTTGAAGTATAAGTCACGGGACTGTGAAAAGTCTACACATTCAATTAAGATATGTTTAACAGTGAATGGCTGATCACATCCTACACAAGAAGGCTGATCATCACCATTCAAAATATAAGAATGAGTCACTCTAGTATGGCCAATGCGCAGTCGTGTTAATACTACATCCTCTTTCCTGAAAAACTGTGGAGGAGAGCATTTTGTTCCAACGACAGGTTTAATGGCATGGAGTTTGTTATTTATTGCACGGTCCCATTCGCCTTGCCATTCAGACAAGATGTATCTGTTAATAAATGGTCTGAAATTATTAAAAGGAATTTTAAAAACAGACGGATCAAAATTGAGCGATTCCTTTGCTTTCTTGTCAGCACACTCATTGACGACAATGCCAATATGGCTCGGAAGCCAACAAAACAAGATTTTGTGCGTTTCAGAAACTCCATGATGTTTTTCGATCAGTTTTTGTATTTGAGGATTTTTAGACGATGAATGGTCTAAAGCCTTAAGCACAGAAAGTGAATCAGAAAATATAATTGCTTTTTGAAATGATGAAGAACTGATAAAATCTAAAGCTAGGTCTACTGCTTTGGTCTCAGCTGCAAAAATAGATGAACCATCCGGAAGGCGCAAGGCCTGGTGCGCATCCTTAGAAACATACGCACAACCAACTTTATCTCCTTCTTTGGAACCATCAGTATAGACTTGCTGGTAATCATTGTAACGTGACTGCAGTACCTGAAGTTTTGTTTGAGTAGCATTGGATTTGATTCGGATTTTTTGCCATCATGTAAGTCAAACAGAACAAATGTTTTTTTAATACACCAAGATGGAACTTCGGCCGTTTCATGTTTTTGAATATTTTTAAGATCGATACCTGAATTTTCTAGCAGAGGTAAAATACGTAATCCAAAAAGTTTGATTGCTGTGGGTTTAGTTTCATACTTATCTACAAATTCAGGTGGAAATGAAATTTTGAATGCCGGGTTAGATGGAGGAGCAGCAAGTCTGATAGCATACTGAAGAGAAAGTTTCTCTCTACGCGAAGTTAAAGATGGTTCACCTGCTTTCACATAAAGGCTTAATACTGGAGAAGTACGGAAGGCCCCCATAGCCAAACGAAGGCCTTGGTGATGGATAGTATCCAATGATTTTAAATAAGACTTTCTGGCAGAACCATAAACAACAGACCCATAATCTAACTTAGATCTTATCAGAGACCTTTAAAAACCTTCTGTTCTGGGACCAGAAGGCCCACGTCTTTGATATTTGGTATGAAGCTTCATCTGTTGGACCGCTACCAAGTTTGTTCAAATTGTAGCCCTTTGGCCAACAATGTACTAGAGACACTGATTCTCAGGTGAGCGATTCAGGCCCTCTGGGCCCTCTTGTGTTTTATATTAGGATCACTTTTTGTCTGTCATCCGTGGGTAAACAATTTCTTCAAAATCTTCCTCCTAAACCACTGATCAGATTTGACCAAACTTCACAGGAATGATCCTTATGTGGACCCCTTTCAAAGTTGTTCAAATGGTTCCGGTCCGTTGCACATATAGGTCACGGGAGCCAAAAATAGATTTTTTTTTCACCGAAAACTTTAAAAATCTTCTTCTCTGAATCCGCAAGGCCCAGGTCTTTGATATTTGGTATGAAAAGTAGAAGTAAAACAAAGATCAGGAATCGATACAATTAACTTACTCCAGACAACAACATAAATAAATCGCCACAGAAGCTTCATCTAGTGAACCCCTACCAAGATTATTCAAATTATAGTGCTGGGGCCAAAAATGCCCCCGTCCCATGGCCCTTTGGTTTTACATGGGCTTATATAGGGAAAATCTTTAAAAAGCTTCGCTGAAACCACAAGGCCCAGGTCTTTGATATTTGGTATGAAGCTTCATCTAGTGGACCCCTACCAAGATTGTTCACATGATAGTGCTGGGGCTAAAAATGCCTCCGCCCCGGGGCCCTTTGGTTTTACATGGGCTTATATAGGGAAAATCTTTAAAAATCTTCTTCTTTGAAACCGCAAGGCCCAGGTCTTTGATATTTGGTATGAAGCTTCATCTAGTGGACCCCTACCAAGATTGGTCAAATTATAGTACTGGTGCCAAAAATGCCCCCGCCCCGGGGCCCTTTGGTTTTACATTGGCTTATATAGGGAAAATCTTTGAAAATCTTCTTCTCTGAAACTGCAAGGCCCAGGTCTTTGCTATTTGGTATGAAGCTTCAGCTAGTGTACCTCTTTTAAGATTGTTAAAATTATAGCCCTGCGACCAAAAATGCCCCCGCCCCGAGACCCTTTGGTTTTTCATGCGCTCATATAGGGAAATCTTAAAAATCTTCTCTAAAACTGCAAGGCCATGTCTTTGATATTTGGTATGAAGCTTCATCTAGTGGACCTCTACCAGGATTGAACAAATTATAGGCCTCGGGCCACAAATGCCCTCGCCCGGGGCCCTTTGGTTTCACATAGACTTATATAGAGATAAACTTCGAAAATCTTCTTCTCTGAAACAGCAAAGTCCAGGTCTTTGATATTTGGTGTAAAGCTTCATTTAGTGGACCTTTATCATGATTGTTTAAATTATAGCCCTGAGGCCAAAAATGCCCGCGCCCCGGGGTCATTTGGTTAACATAGGTTCATGTAGGGAATAACTTTAAAAAAATCTTCTTCTCTGAAACCGCAAGGCTCAGGTCTTTGATATTTGGTGTGTAGCTTCAGCTAGTGGACCTTTGCCAAGATTGTTCAAATTATTGCCTTTGTTGATATTTGGCATGAAGCTTCACCTTTTTAGACCTCCCTCAACATTATGCACATTATAACCCTAGGGTCAATAATGGCCATCCTCGGGGCCCAGTTGTTACTCTATGGATCAGGTGAGCGATCCAGTGCCATCATGGCCCGCTTGTTTTTCTTTTTTCTGCTCCAAAATAAAGATTATGGGTATTCGTTAGAACCGCCTCCATGAGGCGGTTCTAGCGATCGAGGCGGTTCTAACGAGGCTGCTGCAAATTAAAGATTATGGGTACAATCTATATTTTGAGCAGAAATAAGAAAAAAATCAAATTTTTTCATCTTAAAATTTTACTGTATTCGGCGGGAAAGTGTATAGGCGTGTTCTCGTAATGTACGAGAACGACATGTAAAAAATCGAAGATGAAAATGTGTACTAGGTATTCCTAAAATGTATTTTTTTTGCATATAACAGATTATATCATATTCCGAAATGTTACCGATAAACATTGACTTCTAATTTTCAGCACATTTTCAAAATATGAACAAGTGGCTCATTGACGGTAATTTGGACTAGGACATACATACGCTATTCGTGTTACTTGAAAATATTAAAGTTCAACCGAAATGGTCTGGTGTCCATCCGAAGTAATTGACGGAACAATGAATAATGTAATTTCATGTGACAAAACTAAATACATGTATATTGATGTACAAGTACTCAGTTTATTGAAAGTTGATTTCTTTGTCATTACATTTCTACTTCCGGTACTGGACCGCGTTATTCCACTTCCGCTCTTCGTTCGCTGCATAAAATAGTCCAAATTAACTATTGAAAATTAATTTTGCAGGCATGGAACGTCTTTCATAATATTTCATATTTCGAGACTTTATACGGATTGAATATAAATTGGCACAAAAAGACTAATTCTGAAAAGAAAACAATACTCTGGGACTAATTTTCTACGCGTTTATGCAACTGGTTTGAGAATTTACTCTTTCATCCCTGAGTTTCTGAACACGACTCTTCTCGCTTTAAATATATTCTAAAAGAAAGGGATTTCTGAGTAGTTCATTGACATGATGGCAAACAGTGTTAATGTAGATTCTGGCGAGACATGCTAGCTACGTGCCGTCTTATCAGGATCTGCAAGGTTTGCATAGATACACTGTATTTCTACCTCGGCGTCTGCACCGGTCTACAGGGTTAAAAGGGTAAGCTCGCTTCCCTGTGACAATACAACCCTTTACTGACCGACATCGAACACAGTTATTTACTGCTTTCGTGAGCTCTTATTACAAAATATCTGTCGTTTAAGGCTTTAAGCTGTGAGTTTTAATTCAAGTTCCGTACTTTTAGCAAATATTGAAGACTTCGATCAAACCTTACATTCTGTGGCCTCTAATCTGTCTTAACTGTTTCCGAATGCAAAAGTATTGAAACAATTGGCATTTATGGGTTAATGGTTCCGTACAGGTTGGAATAAACGTATTTTAGTTCGCCTTGGGTAGTCGAAGTTCGCTAAAGGTGGCGTCTGATCAGGGTTATAATGTCTAAAAATGATCTTTTTTCCGTCAAGTTATTCTCACCACGCCAGAAGGAATATAGCTCCGAGCGGCTGCACAACGTATGTGCCTCTTCGTATCAACGCGATGTTGATGCAACGTTGTCTTACGACCTGAAAGCCGTAACAAAGGAAAGATGCATAGCCTGAAAAAATCCCCGCCTATGGTGGGATTCGAACCCGGGCCGCTCGGGTGACAGTCCACTGCTCTTACCCCTGAGCCAAAGAGTCGACTCCCTGACGCAGTTGTCAGAGAGTGGTTATAAACCTAGAAGCTATGCATATGATCTACCAAGGTAGATAATGGAAGGGAGGTAACACACCCCTTCTTCAAGGAAGTCATCATTTATGATGACGTGAAGGATACCAACTTCGGCACAAGCCAATTCTGGCATCCCGGACGAGCCCCCATCTTACGACCTGAAAGCCGTAACAAAGGAAAGATGCATAGCCTGAAAAAATCCCCGCCTATGGTGGGATTCGAACCCGGGCCGCTCGGGTGACAGTCCACTGCTCTTACCCCTGAGCCAAAGAGTCGACTCCCTGACGCAGTTGTCAGAGAGTGGTTATAAACCTAGAAGCTATGCATATGATCTACCAAGGTAGATAATGGAAGGGAGGTAACAGTTGCTAAGATGTCATGTACCCGCTAGGAGAACTTCTCTGTAAGATTATTAGCAGATGAGACAAGCACAGAATGTACAAGCCTCTGTGGTGTAGTGGTTTCGCTACTCGCCTTGTAAACCAGGGGTCGCAGGATCGATCCCGGGCTTCTCAAGACTTTCGGATGAGTCTTTAAACCGAGGTCCTGTCTCCGTATGTCCTTAGCTGTTGGTGGAACGTAAAACTCAAACACTCACTCACTGAGCTAATCTATAAATTTATGGTTTTACCGTGAAGAAATTAGCAGACACGTTTAGTCCTGAGCTGAGAATCAAACTGTTCGTTTAACCCTTAAATTCCAGTATTTTAAGCAAGCACAGACAAACAGTTATGTCACGGTGGCGTCTGATTACATTTCGAAAACATGTCTATTCAAATATAGTGTTACCTTAATCGCTGAAAAAATGGAAAATTTAGATGAAAAATTGTGATATTTTTCTTATTTCTGCTCAAAATATAGATTGTGGTTACTCGTTAGAACCGCCTCATCAAGACGAGTGTTAAGTTGGTTCCTTATTCCTTATTCCTTGTTCCTTATTCCTTATTGCTTATTCCTTGTTCCTTATTCCTTATTCCTTATTCCTTGTTCCTTATTCCTTATTCGATTTTCAACTTCATAGTACTTTGCCACGCGGTGTAACAGAACATTTGCGTATGTCCTAATCATCATCATTTTTACTTCCAAGCATGATGGTATAGGTTTCGAAATCCAGCAGGTATCAACTGCGAATAAGGAATAAGGAACAAATCCAAATTTTCCTTATTCCTTATTCGATTTTCAACTTCATAGTACTTTACCACGCGGTGTAACAGAACATTTGCGTATGTCCTAATCATCATCATTTTTACTTCTAAGCATGATGGTATAGGTTTCGAAATCCAGCAGATATCAACTGCGAATAAGGAATAAGGAACAAATCCAAATTTTCCTTATTCCTTATTCGATTTTCAACTTCATAGTACTTTGCCACGCGGTGTAACAGAACATTTGCGTATGAACTAATCATCATCATTTTTACTTCTAAGCATGATGGTATAGGTTTCGAATTCCAGCAGGTATCAACTGCGAATAAGGAATAAGGAACAAATCAAAATTTTCCTTATTCCTTATTCGATTTTCAACTTCATAGTACTTTGCCACGCGGTGTAACAGAACATTGCGTATGTCCTAATCATCATCATTTTTACTTCTAAGCATGATGGTATAGGTTTCGAAATCCAGCAGGTATCAACTGCGAATAAGGAATAAGGAACAAATCCCAAATTTTCCTTATTCCTTATTCGATTTTCAACTTCATAGTACTTTGCCACGCGGTGTAACAAAACATTTGCGTATAGTGGAATCATCATGAATTTTACTTCGAAGCATAATGGTATAGGTTCCGAAATCTAGCAAGTATTAATTGCGAACAAGGAATAAATAAAAATGTTCCTTATTCCTTATTCGATTTTCAGCTTTATAGATCTTTGCCGGGCCAATACGGGACGGATGGTCCTAAAGAGAGTCTCCGTTACTCTCGCCGTTAAGCCGCGGTGTGGTCTAATGCAGTATGTGTCCACTGTCCTGTCGCCGGGCTACCGCGGGACGGATGGCCATCACCTATAGTGAGTCTCCGTTACTCCCGCCGCTTAGCGCGGTGGTTTAGCCACAGTAACGGGCCATCAGGCGGGGTCGCGGACTCTCAGCGCCCGCCGGCCATAAAGAGATTCGCCCGATACAAGGAAGCGGTGTAAAATCATTCGTAGACGACCTAGCTTCCGGTCGGGGCGTCGTACTTAGTAGAGAAGCCACCACACTGCGATCTATTGAGACTAAGCCTTTCGACTGGCGGTTTGTCCGCATAAGACGGGCACGTACCTACCGGGTGGCGTTGTCTCTCCGTTGTCGTCGAATTCAGTCTATAGACATTTAGCAAAATACTATGTCAAATCGCAGGAAAAAAATTGTAATATTTTTTTTTTTTTTTTCATTTTTAGGTTATATTCGGTATTTATTTTTTCCTCACATCTTTCAATTGTTATTTCTCGCCATTTCCGGTGATTATCTTTTTCACCCTGTGGGCCACGGCGTCTGTAGCCATCATCGAAAGCGAGTTTCCGCTACTACCGCAGCGTAGCCGCAGTTTGGTGTATATGAGTTTATGTCGACTGTCGTGTCGCCGGGCCACTGCGGCACGGATGGTCATCACCTAAAGAGAGTCTCCTTTACTCCCGCCGTTTAGCCGCAGTGTGGTCAAATGCAGTATGTGTCTACTGCCCTGTCGCCGGGTCACTGCGGGACGGATGGTCATCACCTATAGAGGGTCTCAGTTGCTCCCGCCGTTTAGGCGCAGTGTGGTCTAATGCAGTAGGTGTTCATTGCTCTGTCGCCGGGCCACTGCGGGACGGATGGTCATCGCCTCTAGAGAGTCTCCGTTTCTCCCGCCGTTTAGCCTCGGTGTGGTCTAATGCAGTATGTGTCCACTGTCCTGTCGCCGGGATACCGCGGGACGGATGGTCATCACCTATAGCGAGTCTCCGCTACGCCCGCCGCTTAGCAGCAGTGTGGTCTATTGCAATATGTGTCCACTGTCTTGTCGCCGGGCTACAGCGGGACGGATGATCGTCACCTATAGCGAGTCTCCGCTATCCCCGCAGCCTATCCGCAGTTTGGTCTAAAGGGGAACATGTCAATTTCCTTGTCGCCGGGCCACTACGGCACGGATGATCACCACCTAAAGAGAGTCTCCGTTACTCTCGCCGCTAAGCCGCGGTGTGGTCTAATGCAGTATATGTACACTGCCCTTTCTCCGGGCCACTGCGGCACGGATGATCATCACCTAAATTGAGTCTCCACTACACCCGCCGCTTAGCCGCAGTGTGGTCTATTGCAGTATGTGTCCAGTGTCTTGTCGCCGGGCTACAGCGGGACGGATGATCATCACCTATAGCGAATCTCCGAAACCCCGCAGTCTATCCGCAGTTTGGTCTAAAGGAGTACATGTCCGTTTCTCCCTCGCCGGGCCACTGCGGCACGGATGGTCATCACATAAAGAGTGTCTCCGTTACCCTCGCAACTTAGCCGCGGTGTGGTCTTATGCAGTGTGTGTCCACTAGCCTTTCTCCCGGCCTGCGTCACGGATGATCATCTCCGCTACTCCAGCCGCTTAGCCACTGTGTAGTCTATTGCAGTATGTGCCCACTTTCTTGTCGCTGGGCTACAGCTGGACGGATGATCATCACCTATAGCGAGTCCCGCAGCCTATCCGCAGTTTGGTCTAAAGGAGTACATGTCCATTGCCCTGTCGCCTGGCCACTGCGGGTCATCACATAAAGAGAGTCTCCGTTACTCCCGCCGATTAGACGCGGTGTTTGTTTGAATTGAGGTTTAACGTCCCCGTCAACACTGTAAAGGTCATTTTGGAGACGTTGCTTCCAATTTTGTGGGACTTTTACCCGACATTGAGATCTTCACTGCCCTTTCTCCGGGCCACTGCGACACGGATGGTCATCACCTAAAGAGAGTCTCCAATACACCCGCCGCTTAGCCGCAGTGTGGTCTATTGCAGTATGTGTCCACTGTCATGTCGCCGGGCTACAGCGGGACGGATGGTCATCACCTATATCGATTCTCCGCTACTCTCGCAGAATATCCGCAGTTTGGTCTAAAGGAGTACATGAGTGAGTGAGTGAGTGTTTCAGTTTTACGTCCCACCAACAGCTTAGGTCATACGGAGACGGGACCTCGGTTTAAAGACTCATCCGAAAGTCTGGAGAAGCCCGGGATCGAACCTGCGACCCCTGGTTTACAAGGCGAGTAGCGTAACCACTCGACCACGGAGGCTTCTAGGAGTACATGTCCATTGCTCTGTCGCCGAGCCACTGCGGGACTGATGGTCATCATCTAAAGAGAGCGGCAGGAGTAGCGGAGACTCTCTTAAGGTGATGATCATCAGTGCCGAAGTGGCCCAGAGAAAGGGCAAATGACACATACTGCATTAGACCACACTGCGGCTAAGCGGCGGGAGTAACGGAGACTCTCTTTAGGTGATGACCATCCGTCCCGGAGTGGCCCGGCGACAAGACAGTGGACACATATTGCAATAGACCACACTACGGCTAAGCGGCGGGGGTAGCGGAGACTCGCTATAGGTGATGACCATCCGTCCCGCGGTAGCCCGGCGACAGGACAGTGGACACATACTGCATTAAACCACAACGCGGCTAAACGGCGGGAGCAACGGAGACTCTCTAAAGGTGATGACAATCTGTCCCGCAGTGGCCCGGAGAAAGGGCAGTGGACATATTCTCCTTTGGACCAAACTGTGGATAGGCTGCGGGAGTAGCGGAGAATCGGTATAGGTGATGAACATCCGTCACGCTGTAGCCCGGTGACAAGACAGTGCACACATACTGCAATAGACCACGCTGCGGCTAAGCGGCAGGAGTAGCGGAGACTCTCTTAAGGTGATGATCATCCGTGCCGATGTGGCCCATAGAAAGGGCAGTTGAAACATACGGCATTAGACCACACTGCGGCTAAGCGACGGGAGTAACGGATACACTTTAGGTGATGACGATCCTTCCCGCAGTGGCCCGGCGTCAGGGCATTTGACATGTACTCCTTTAGACCAAAGTGCGGATAGGCTGCGGGAGTATCGGGGACTCGCTATAGGCGATGATCATCCGTCCCGCTGTAGCCCGGTGACAACACAGTGGACACATATTGTAATAGACCACACTGCGGCTAAGCGGCGGGCGTAGCGGAGACTCGCTATAGGTGATGACCATCCGTTCCGCGGTAGCCCGGCGACAGGACAGTGGACACATACTGCATTAGACCACACCGCGGTTAAACGGCGTGAGCAACGGAGACTCTCTAGAGGTGATGACCATCCGTCCCGCAGTGGCCCGACGACAGGGCAATGGACACATACTGCATTAGACCACACTGCGCCCAAAACGGCGGTAGTAACTGAGACTCTCTATAGGTGATGACCATCCGTGCCGCAGTGGCCCGGAGACAGGGCATTGGACATGTACTACTTTGGACCAAACTGCAGATAGGCTGCGGGAGTAGTGGAGAATCGCGATAGGTGATGATCATCCGTCCCGCTGTAGCACGGCGACAAGACAGTGGACACATATTGCAATAGACCACGCTGCGGCTAAGTGGCGGGTGTAGGGAAGACTTGCTGTACACCATGTAGGTGATGACCATCCGTCCCGCGGAAGCCCGGCGACAGGACAGTCGACACATACTGCATTAGACCACACCGCGGCTAAACGGCCGGACGGAGACTCTCTAGAGGTGATGACCATCCATCCCGCAGTGGCCCGGCGACAGGGCAATGAACACATACTGCATAAGACCACACTGTGCCAAAACGACAGGAGTAACTGAGACTCCCTTAAGCAAGGATGACCATCCGTGCCGCAGTGGCCCGGAGAAAGGGCAGTGGACATCTACTCCTTTGGACCAAACTGCGGATAGGCTGCGGGAGTAGCTGAGAAGAGCTATAGGTGATGAGCATCCGTCACACTGTCGCCCGGCGACAAGACAGGTAACACATACTGCAAAAGACAACGCTGCGGCAAAGCGGCAGGAGTAGCGGAGACTCTCTTAAGGTGATGATCATCCGTTCCGCAGTGGCCCGGAGAAAAGGCAGTGTAACAAACTGCATTAGACTACATCGCGGCTAAGCGGCGGGAGTAACGGAGACTCTTTAG
The DNA here is from genome assembly GCA_963580285.1 of Lucinisca nassula. Lineage (NCBI taxonomy): Eukaryota > Metazoa > Mollusca > Bivalvia > Lucinida > Lucinidae > Lucinisca > Lucinisca nassula. The sequence continues at coordinate 32,077 of CAUZLF010000768.1, forward strand.
GTGACGACCATCCTTCCCGCAGTGGCCCGGCGACAGGGCAAAGGACATGTACTCCTTTAGACCAAACTGCATATAAACTGCCGGGGTTGCGGAGACTCGCTATAGGTGATGATCATCCGTCCCGCTGTAGCCCGGCGACAAGACAGTGGACACATATTGCAAAAGACCACACTGCGGCTAAGCGGCGGGCGTAGCGGAGACTGGCTATAGGTGATGACCGTCCGTCACGCGCTAGCCCGGCGACAGGACAGTGGATACATACTGCATTAGACCACACCGCGGCTAAACGGCAGGAGCAACGGAGACTCTTTTTAGGTGATGACCATCGGTCGCGCATTGACCCGGCGACAGGGCAATGGGCATGTACTCCTTTAGAACAAACTGCGAATAGGCTGCGGGAGTACCGGAGAATCGCCATAGGTGATGATCATCCGTCCCGCTGTAGCCCGGCGACAAGACAGTGGACACATACTGCAATAGACCACACTGCGGCTAAGCGGCGGGTGTAGCGGAGACTCTCTTGAGGTGATGATCATCCGTGCCGCAGTGGCCCGGAGAATACTGCATTAGACCACACCACGGATAAGCGGCGGGAGTAACGGAGACTATCTTTAGGTGATGACCATCCGCCCCGCAGTGGCCCGGCGACAGGGCAATGGACATGTTCTCCTTTAGACCAAACTGCGGATAGGCTGCGGGAGTAGCGGAGACTCGCTGTATGTGATAATCATCCGTTCCGCTGTAGCCCAGCGACAAGACAGTGGACACATACTGCAATAGACCACACTGCGGCTAAGCGGTGGGTGTAGCGGAGACTCTCTTTAGGTGATGATCATCCGTCCCGATGTAGCCCAGCGACCAGACAGTGGACACATACTGCAATAGACTACAATGTGGCTAAGCGGCTGGAGTAGCGGAGATGATCATCCGTGACGCAGGTCCGCAGAAAGAGCAGTGGACACATACTGCATTAGACCAAACCGTGGCTTAGCTGCGAGAGTAACGGAGACACTCTTGATGTGATAACCATCCGTGCCGCAGTGGCCCGGCGACGGAGAAATGGACATGTACTCCTTTAGACCAAACTGCGGATAGACTGCGGGGGTTGCGGAGACTCGCTGTAGGTGATAATCATCCGTTCCGCTGTAGCCCAGCGACAAGACAGTGGACACATACTGCAATAGACCACACTGCGGCTAAGCGGTGGGTGTAGCGGAGACTCTTTAGGTGATGATCATCCGTTCCGCAGTGGCCCAGGGAAAAGGCAGTGTACACATTCTGCATTAAACCACACCGCGGCTAGGCGGCAGGAGTAACGGAGACTCTTTAGGTCATGACCATCCTTCCCGCAGTGGCCCGACGACAGGGCCATGGACATGTACTCCTTTATTCCAAATTGTGGGTAGGCTGCGGGAGTAGCGGAGACTCGCTATAGATGATGATCATCCGACCCGCTGTAGCCCAGCAACAAGACAGTGGACACATACTGCAATAGACTACACTGTGGCTAAGCGGCTGGAGTAGCGGAGATGATCATCCGTGACGCAGGTCCGGAGAAAGAGCAGTAGACACATACTGCATTAGACCACACCGTGGCTAAGCTGCGAAAGAAACGGAGACACTCTTTGTGTGATGACCATCCGTGCCGCAGTGGCCCGGCGACGGAGAAATGGACATGCACTCCTTAAGACCAAACTGTGGATCGACTGCGGGGGTTGCGGAGACTCGCTATAGGTGATGATCATCCGCCCCGCTGTAGCCGGGCGACAAGACAGTGGACACATATTGCATTAGACCACACTGCGGCTAAGCGGCGGGCGTAGCGGAGACTCGCTATAGGTGATGACCATCCGTCCCGCGGTAGCCCGGCGACAGGACAGTGGACACATACTGCATTAGACCACACCGCGGCTAAACGGCGAGAGCATCGGAGACTCTCTATAGGTGATGACAATCTGTCCCGCAGTGGCCCGGAGAAAGGGCATTGGACATTTACTCCTTTGGACCAAACTGCGGATAGGCTGCGGGAGTAGCGGAGAATCGATATAGGTGATTAGCAGCCGTCACGCTGTAGCCCGGCGACAAGACAGTGCACACATACTGCAATAGACCACGCTGCGGCTTAGCGACAGGAGTAGCGAAGACTCTCTTAAGGTGATGATCGTCCATGCCGAAGTGGCCCGTAGAAAGGGCAGTTGACACATACTGCATTAGACCACACCGCGGCTAAGCGGCGGGAGTAACGGAGACACTTTTGGTGATGACCATCCTTCCCGCACTGGCCCGGCGACAGGGCATTGGACATGTACTCCTTTAGACCAAAGTGCGGATAGGCTGCGGCAGTATCGGGGACTCGCTATAGGCGATGATCATCCGTCCCGCTGCAGCCCGGTGACAACACAGTGAACACATATTGTAATAGACCACACTGCGGCTAAGCGGCGGGCGTAGCGGAGACTGGCTATAGGTGATGACCATCCGTTCCGCGGTAGCCCGGCGACAAGACAGTGGACACATATTGCATAAGACAACACCGCGGCTAAACGGCGAGAGCAACGGAGACTCTCTAGAGGTGATGACCATCCGTCCCGCAGTGGCCCGACGACAGGGCAATGGACACATACTGCATTAGACCACACTGCGCCCAAAACGGCGGTAGTAACTGAGACTCTCTACAGGTGATGACCATCCGTGCCGCAGTGGCCCGGAGAAAGGGCATTGGACATGTACTCCTTTGGACCAAACTGCAGATAGGCTGCGGGAGTAGTGGAGAATCGCGATAGGTGATGATCATCCGTCCCGCTGTAGCCCGGCGACAAGACAGTGGACACATATTGCAATAGACCACGCTGCGGCTAAGCGGCGGGTGTAGCGGAGACTCGCTATACACCATGTAGGTGATGACCATCCGTCCCGCGTTAGCCCGGCGACAGGACAGTGGACACATACTGCATTAGACCACACCGCGGCTAAACGGCAGGAGCAACGGAGACTCTCTTTAGGTGATGACCATCCGTCCCGCATTGACCCGGCGACAGGGAAATGGACATGTCCTCCTTTACACCAAACTGCGGATAGGCTGTAGCCCGGCGACAAGATAGTGGACACATACTGCAATAGACCACACTGCTAAGCGGCGGGTGTAGCGGAGACTCTCTCTAGGTGATGACCATCCGCCCCGCAGTGGCCCGGCGACAGGGCAATGGACATGTTCTCCTTTAGACAAAACTGCGGAGCAACGGAGACTCTCTATAGGTGATGACAATCTGTCCCGCAATGACCAGGAGAAAGGGCAGTGGACATGTACTCCTTTTGACCAAACTGCGGATAGGCCGCGGGAGTAGAGGAGAATCGCTATAGGTGATGATCATCCGTCCCGCTGTAGCCCGGCGACAATACAATGGACACATATTGCAATAGATTACGCTGCGGCTAAGCGTCGGGCGTAGCGGAGACTCGCTTAAGGTGATGATCATCCGTGCCGAAGTGGCCCGTAGAAAGGGCAATTGACACATACTGCATTAGACTGCACTGCGGCTAAGCGGAGGGAGTAACGGAGACACTTTAGGTGATGACCATCCTTCCCGCACTGGCCCGGCGACAGGGCATTGGACATGTACTCCTTTAGACCAAAGTGCGGATAGGCTGCGGGAGTATCGGGGACTCGCTATAGGCGATGATCATCCGCCCGCTGTAGCCCGGTGACAACACAGTAGACACATATTGTAATAGACCACACTGCGGCGAAGCGGCGGTCGTAGCGGAGACTCGCTATAGGTGATGACCATCCGTTCCGCGGTAGACCGGCGACAGGACAGTGGACACATCCTGCATTAGACCACATCGCGGCTAAACGGCGTGAGCAACGGAGACTTCCGAAAGGTGATGACCATCCGTCCCGCAGTGACCCGGCGACAGGGCAATGGACACATACTGCATTAGACCACACTGCGCCCAAAACGGCGGTAGTAACTGAGACTCTCTATAGGTGATGACCATCCGTGCCGCAGTGGCCCGGAGAAAGGGCAATTTGACATGTACTCCTTTGGACCAAACTGCAGATAGGCTGCGGGAGTAGTGGAGAATCGCGATAGGTGATGATCATCCGTCCCGCTGTTGCCCGGCGACAATACAGTGGAAAAATATTGCAATAGACCACGCTGCGGCTGGCGTAGCGGAGATTCGCTATACACCATGTAGGTGATGACCATCCGACCCGCGGTAGCCCGGCGACAGGACAGTGGACCCATACTGCATTAGACCACACCACGGCTAAACGACGGGAGCAACGGAGACTCTCTAGAGGTGATGACCATCCATCCCGCAGTAGCCCGGCGACAGGGCAATGAACACATACTGCATAAGATCACTGCGCCAAAACGGCGGGAGTAACTGAGACTCTCTTAAGGGAGGATGACCATCCGTGCTGCAGTGGCCCGGAGAAAGGGCAGTAGACATGTACTCCTTTGGACCAAACTGCGGATAGGCTGCGGGAGTAGCGGAGAAACGCTATAGGTGATGAGCATCCGTCACACTGTAGCCCGTCGACAAGACAGTGCACGCTGCGGCTAAGCGGCAGGAGTAGCGGAGACTCTCTTAAGGTGATGATCATCCGTTCCGCAGTGGCCCGGAGAAAAGGAAGTGTAACATACTGAATTAGACCACATCGCGGCTAAGCGGCGTGAGTAACGGAGACCCTTTAGGTGATGACCATCCTTCCCGCAGTGGCCCGGCGACAGGGCATTGGACATGTACTCCTTTAGACCAAAGTGCGGATAGGCTGCGGGAGTATCGGGGACTCGCTATAGGTGATGATCATCCGCCCAGCTGTAGCCCAGCGACAAGACAGTGAGCACACATTGAAATAGACTACACTGTGGCAAAGCGGCTCGAGTAGCGGACATGATCATCCGTGACGCAGGCCGGGAGAAAGGGCAGTGGACACATACTGCATTAGACTAAGCTGCGAGAGTAACGGAGACACTCTTTATGTGATGACCATCCGTGCCGCAGTGGAACGGCGACAGAGAAACGGACATGTACTCCTTTAGATCAAACTGCGGATAGACTTCGGGTGTTGCGGAGACTCGCTATAGGTGATGATCATCCGTCCCGCTCTGACCCGGCGACAAGACAGTGGACACATACTGCAATAGACCACACTGCGGCTAAGCGGCGTGTGTAGCGGAGACTCTCTTTAGGTGATGATCATCCGTGCCGCAGTGGCCCGGAGAAAGGGCAGTGTAAACATACTGCATTAGACCACACCGCGGCTAAGCGGCGGGAGTAACGGAGACTCTCTTTAGGTGGTGACCTTCCGTACCGCAGTGGCCCGGCGACAAGGAAATGGACTTGTTCTCCTTCATACCAGACTCGCTATAGGTGATGATCATCCGTCCCGCTGTAGCCCGGCGACAAGACAGTTGACACATATTGCATTAGACCACACCTCGGCTAAACGGCGGGAGCAACGGTAGATTCTCTAGAGGCGATGACCATCCGTCCCACAGTGGCCCGGCGACAGGGCAATGGACACACACTGCATTAGACCACACTGCGACCAAACGGCGGATTAACTGAGGCTCTCTATAGGTGATGACCATCCGTCGCGCAGTCGCCCGACCACACTACGGCTAAACGGCGGGAGTAAAGGAGACTCTCTTAAGGCGATGACCATCCGTGCCGCAGTGGCCCGGCGACACGACAGTCGACATAAACTCATATACACCAAACTGCGGCTACGCTGCGGTAGTAGCGGAGACTCGCTTTCGATGACAGGGTGAAAAAGATAATCACCGGAAATGGCGAGAAATAATAATGGAAAGATGCGAGGAAAACAATAAATACCGAATATAACTTAAAAATGAAATGAAAAAATATTACAATTTTTTTCCTGCGTTTTGACAAAATATTTTGCTAAATGTCTATAGACTGAATTCGAGGACAACGGCGAGACAACGCCACCTGGTAGGTACGTGCCCGTACAGACCGCCAGTCAAAAGGCTTAGTCTCAATAGATCGCAGTCTGATGGTTTCTATACTAAGTACGACACCCCGACCGAAAGCTAGGTCGTCTACGAATGATTTTACGCCACTTCCTTGTATCGGGCGAATCTCTTTATGGCCGGCGTGAGCTGAGAGTCCGCGACCCCGCCTGATGGCCCGTTACTGTGGCTTAAGCACCGCGCTAAGTGGCGGGAGTAACGGAGACTCTCTACAGGTGATGACCATCCGCCCCGTGGTAGCCCGGCAACAGGACAGTGGACACATACTGCATTAGACCACAACGCGACTTAACGGCGAGAATAACGGAGACTCTCTAGAGTTGATGACCATCCGTCCCATAGTGGCCCGGCAAAGATCTATGAAGCTGAAAATCGAATAAGGAATAAGGAAAATTTGGATTTGTTCCTTATTCCTTATTCGCAGTTGATACCTGCTGGATTTCGAAACCTATACCATCAGGCTTAGAAGTAAAAATGATGATGATTAGGACATACGCAAATGTTCTGTTACACCGCGTGGCAAAGTACTATGAAGTTGAAAATCGAATAAGAAATAAGGAAAATTTGGATTTGTTCCTTATTCCTTATTCGCAGTTGATACCTGCTGGATTTCGAAACCTATACCATCATGCTTAGAAGTAAAAATGATGATGATTAGGACATACGCAAATGTTCTGTTACACCGCGTGGCAAAGTACTATGATGTTGAAAATCGAATAAGGAATAAGGAAAATTTGGATTTGTTCCTTATTCCTTATTCGCAGTTGATACCTGCTGGATTTCAAAACCTATACCATCATGCTTAGAAGTAAAAATGATGATGATTAGGCATACGCAAATGTTCTGTTACACCGCGTGGCAAAGTACTATGAAGTTGAAAATCGAATAAGGAATAAGGAAAATTTGGATTTGTTCCTTATTCCTTATTCGCAGTTGATACCTGCTGGAATTCGAAACCTATACCATCACGCTTAGAAGTAACAATGATGATGATTAGGACATACGCAAATGTTCTGTTACACCGCGTGGCAAAGTACTATGAAGTTGAAAATCGAATAAGGAATAAGGAAAATTTGGATTTGTTCCTTATTCCTTATTCGCAGTTGATAACTGCTGGATTTCGAAACCTATACCATCATGCTTAGAAGTAAAATTAAAGATGATTAGGACATACGCAAATGTTCTGTTTCACCGCTTGGCAAAGTACTATGATGTTGAAAATCGAATAAGGAATAAGGAAAATTTGGATTTGTTCCTTATTCCTTATTCGCAGTTGATACCTGCTGGATTTCGAAACCTATACCATTATGCTTAGAAGTAAAAATGATGATGATTAGGACATACGCAAATGTTCTGTTACACCGCGTGGCAATGAACTATGAATTTGAAAATCGAATAAGGAATAAGGAAAATTTGGATTTGTTCCTTATTCCTTATTCGCAGCTGATACGTGCTGGAATTCGAAACCTATACAATCATGCTTAGAAGTAAAAATGATGATGATTAGGACATACGAAAATGTTCTGTTACACCGCGTGGCAAAGTACTATGATGTTGAATATCGAATAAGGAATAAGGAAAATTTGGATTTGTTCCTTATTCCTTATTCGCAGTTGATACCTGCTGGATTTCGAAACCTATACCATCATGCTTAGAAGTAAAAATGATGATGATTAGGACATACGCAAATGTTCTGTTACACCGCGTGGCAATGTACTATGAAGTTGAAAATCGAATAAGGAATAAGAGAAATTTGGATTTGTTCCTTATTCCTTATTCGCATTTGATACCTGCTGGATTTCGAAAATTATACCATCATGCTTAGAAGTAAAAATGATGATGATTAGGACATACGAAAATGTTCTTTTACACCGCGTGGCAAAGTACTATGAAGTTGAAAATCGAATAAGGAATAAGGAAAATTTGGATTTGATCCTTATTCCTTATTCGCAGTTGATACATGCTGGATTTCGAAACCTATACCATAATGCTTAGAAGTAAAAATGATGATGATAAGGACATACGCAAATGTTCTATTACACCGCGTGGAAAAGTACTATGCAGTTGAAAATCGAATAAGGAATAAGGAAAATATGGATTTGTTCCTTATTCCTTATTCGCAGTCGATACCTGCTGGAATGCGAAACCTATACCATCATGCTTAGAAGTAAAAATGATGATGATTAGGACATACGCAAATGTTCTGTTACACCGCGTGGCAAAGTACTATGAAGTTGAAAATCGAATAAGGAATAAGGAAAATTTGGATTTGTTCCTTATTCCTTATTCGCAGTTGATACCTGCTGGATTTTGAAACCTATACCATCATGCTTAGAAGTAAAAATGATGATGATTAGGACATACGCAAATGTTCTGTTACACCGCGTGGCAAAGTACTATGAAGTTGAAAATCGAAAAAGGAATAAGGAAAATTTGGATTTGTTCCTTATTCCTTATTCGCAGTTGATACCTGCTTGAATTCGAAACCTATACCATCATGCTTAGAAGTAAAATTGATGATGATTAGGACATACGCAAATGTTCTGTTACACCGCGTGGCAAAGTACTATGAAGTTGAAAATCGAATAAGGAATAAGGAAAATTTGGATTTGTTCCTTATTCCTTATTCGCAGTTGATACCTGCTGGAATTCGAAACCTATACCATGATGCTTAGAAGAAAAAATGATGATGATTACTACATACACAAATGTTCTGTTACACCGCGTGGCAAAGTACTATGAAGTTGAAAATCGAATAAGGAATAAGGAAAATTTGGATTTGTTCCTTATTCCTTATTCGCAGTTGATACCTGCTGGATTTCGAAACCTATACCAGCATGCTTAGAAGTAAAAATGATGATGATTAGGACATACGCAAATGTTCTATTACAACGTGTGGAAAAGTACTATGAAGTTGAAAATCGAATAAGGAATAAGGAAAATTTGGATTTGTTCCTTATTCCTTATTCGCAGTTGATACATGCTGGAATTCGAAACCTATACCATCATGCTTAGAAGTAAAAATGATGATGATTAGGACATACGCAAATGTTCTGTTACACCGCGTGGCAAAGTACTATGATGTTGAAAATCGAATAAAGAATAAGGAAAATTTGGATTTGTTCCTTATTCCTTATTCGCAGTTGATACCTTCTGGATTTCGAAACCTATACCATCATGCTTAGAAGTAAAAACGATGATAATTAGGACATACGCAAATGTTCAGTTACACCGTGTGGCAAAGTACTATGAAGTTGAAAATCGAATAAGGAATAAGGAAAATTTGGATTTGTTCCATATTCCTTATTCGCAGTTGATACCTGCTGGATTTCGAAACCTATACCATCATGCTTAGAAGTAAAAATGATGATGATTAGGACATACGCAAATGTTCTGTTACACCGCGTGGCAATGTACTATGAAGTTGAAAATCGAATAAGGAATAAGAGAAATTTGGATTTGTTCCTTATTCCTTATTCGCATTTGATACCTGCTGGATTTCGAAAATTATACCATCATGCTTAGAAGTAAAAATGATGATGATTAGGACATACGAAAATGTTCTTTTACACCGCGTGGCAAAGTACTATGAAGTTGAAAATCGAATAAGGAATAAGGAAAATTTGGATTTGATCCTTATTCCTTATTCGCAGTTGATACATGCTGGATTTCGAAACCTATACCATAATGCTTAGAAGTAAAAATGATGATGATAAGGACATACGCAAATGTTCTATTACACCGCGTGGAAAAGTACTATGCAGTTGAAAATCGAATAAGGAATAAGGAAAATATGGATTTGTTCCTTATTCCTTATTCGCAGTTGATACCTGCTGGAATGCGAAACCTATACCATCATGCTTAGAAGTAAAAATGATGATGATTAGGACATACGCAAATGTTCTGTTACACCGCGTGGCAAAGTACTATGAAGTTGAAAATCGAATAAGGAATAAGGAAAATTTGGATTTGTTCCTTATTCCTTATTCGCAGTTGATACCTGCTGGATTTTGAAACCTATACCATCATGCTTAGAAGTAAAAATGATGATGATTAGGACAAACGCAAATGTTCTGTTACACCGCGTGGCAAAGTACTATGAAGTTGAAAATCGAAAAAGGAATAAGGAAAATTTGGATTTGTTCCTTATTCCTTATTCGCAGTTGATACCTGCTTGAATTCGAAACCTATACCATCATGCTTAGAAGTAAAATTGATGATGATTAGGACATACGCAAATGTTCTGTTACACCGCGTGGCAAAGTACTATGAAGTTGAAAATCGAATAAGGAATAAGGAAAATTTGGATTTGTTCCTTATTCCTTATTCGCAGTTGATACCTGCTGGAATTCGAAACCTATACCATGATGCTTAGAAGAAAAAATGATGATGATTACTACATACACAAATGTTCTGTTAGACCGCGTGGCAAAGTACTATGAAGTTGAAAATCGAATAAGGAATAAGGAAAATTTGGATTTGTTCCTTATTCGCAGTTGATACCTGCTGGATTTCGAAACCTATACCAGCATGCTTAGAAGTAAAAATGATGATGATTAGGACATACGCAAATGTTCTATTACAACGTGTGGAAAAGTACTATGAAGTTGAAAATCGAATAAGGAATAAGGAAAATTTGGATTTGTTCCTTATTCCTTATTCGCAGTTGATACATGCTGGAATTCGAAACCTATACCATCATGCTTAGAAGTAAAAATGATGATGATTAGGACATACGCAAATGTTCTGTTACACCGCGTGGCAAAGTACTATGATATTGAAAATCGAATAAGGAATAAGGAAAATTTGGATTTGTTCCTTATTCCTTATTCGCAGTTGATACCTTCTGGATTTCGAAACCTATACCATCATGCTTAGAAGTAAAACTGATGATAATTAGGACATACGCAAATGTTCAGTTACACCGTGTGGCAAAGTACTATGAAGTTGAAAATCGAATAAGGAATAAGGAAAATTTGGATTTGTTCCATATTCCTTATTCGCAGTTGATACCTGCTGGATTTCGAAACTTATACCATCATGCTTAGAAGTAAAAATGATGATGATTAGTACATAAGCAAATGTTCTGTTACACCGCGTGGCAAAGTACTATGAAGTTGAAAATCGAATAAGGAATAAGGAAAATTTGGATTTGTTCCTTATTCCTTATTCGCAGTTGATACCTGCTGGATTTCGAAACTTATACCATCATGCTTAGAAGTAAAAATGATGATGATTTGGACATACGCAAATGTTCTGTTACACCGCGTGGAAAAGTACTATGATGTTGAAAACCTAATAAGGAATAAGGAAAATTTGGGATTTGTTCCTTATTCCTTATTCCCAGTTGATACCTGCTGGAATTCGAAACCTATACCATCATGCTTAGAAGTAAAAATGATGATGATTAGGACATACGCAAATGTTCTGTTACACCGCGTGGCAAAGTACTATGAAGTTGAAAATCGAATAAGGAATAAGGAAAATTTGGATTTGTTCCTTATTCCTTATTCGCAGTTGATACCTGCTGGATTTCGAAACCTATACCATCATGCTTAGAAGTAAAAATGATGATGATTAGGACATACGCAAATGTTCTGTTACACCGCGTGGCAAAGTACTATGAAGTTGAAAATCGAATAAGGAATAAGGAAAATTTGGATTTGTTCCTTATTCGTTATTCGCAGTTGATACCTGCTGGAATTCGAAACCAATACCATCATGCTTAGAAGTAAAAATGATGATGATTAGGACATACGCAAATGTTCTGTTACACCGCGTGGCAATGTACTATGAAGTTGAAAATCGAATAAGGAATAAGGAAAATTTGGATTTGTTCCTTATTCCTTATTCGCAGTTGAAACCTGCTGGATTTCGAAACCTATACCATCATGCTTAGAAGTAAAATCGATGATGATTAGGACATACACAAATGTTCTGTTACACCGAGTGGCAAAGTACTATGAAGTTGAAAATCGAATAAGGAATAAGGAAAATTTGGATTTGTTCCTTATTCCTTATTCGCAGTTGATACCTGCTGGATTTCGAAACCTATACCATCATGCTTAGAAGTAAAAATGATGATGATTAGGACATACGCAAATGTTCTGTTACACCGCGTGGCAAAGTACTATGAAGTTGAAAATCGAATAAGGAATAAGGAAAATTTGGATTTATACCTTATTTCTTATTTGCAGTTGATACCTGCTGGAATTCGAAACCTATACCATCACGCTCAGAAGTAAAAATGATGATGATTAGTACATACGCAAATGTTCTGTTACACCGCGTGGCAAAGTACTATGAAGTTGAAAATCGAATAAGGAATAAGGAAAATTTGGATTTGTTCCTTATTCCTTATTCGCAGTTGATACCTTCTGGATTTCGAAACCTATACCATCATGCTTAGAAGTAAAAATGATGATAATTAGGACATACGCAAATGTTCAGTTACTACGTGTGGCAAAGTACTATGAAGTTGAAAATCGAATAAGGAATAAGGAAAATTTGGATTTGTTCCTTATTCCTTATTCGCAGTTGAAACCTGCTGGATTTCGAAACCTATACCATCATGCTTAGAAGTAAAACTGATGATGATTAGGACATACGCAAATGTTCTGTTACACCGAGTGGCAAAGTACTATGAAGTTGAAAATCGAATAAGGAATAAGGAAAATTTGGATTTGTTCCTTATTCCTTATTCGCAGTTGATACCTGCTGGATTTCGAAACCTATACCATCATGCTTAGAAGTAAAAATGATGATGATTAGGACATACGCAAATGTTCTGTTACACCGCCTGGCAAAGTACTATGAAGTTGAAAATCGAATAAGGAATAAGGAAAATTTGGATTTGTTCCTTATTCCTTATTCGCAGTTGATACCTGCTGGATTTCAAAACCTATACCATTATGCTCAGAAGTAAAAATGATGATGATTAGGACATACGCAAATGTTCTGTTACACCGCGTGGCAAAGTACTATGAAGTTAAAAATCGAATAAGGAATAAGGAAAATTTGGATTTGTTCCTTGTTCCTTATTGGCAGTTGATACCTGCTGAAATTCGAAACCTATACCATCATGCTTAGAAGTAAAAATGATGATGATTAGGACATACGCAAATGTTCTGTTACACCGCGTGGCAAAGTACTATGATGTTGAAAATCGAATAAGGAATAAGGAAAATTTGGATTTGTTCCTTATTCCTTATTCGCAGTTGATACCTGCTGGAATTCGAAACCTATTCCATCATGCTCAGAAGTAAAAATGATGATGATCAGCACATACGCAAATGTTCTGTTACACCGCGTGGCAAAGTACTATGAAGTTGAAAATCGAATAAGGAATAAGGAAAATTTGGATTTGTTGCTTATTCCTTATTCCCAGTTGATACCTGCTGGATTTCGAAACCTATACCATCATGCTTAGAAGTAAAAATGATGATGATTAGGACATACGCAAATGTTCTGTTACACCGTGTGGAAAAGTACTATGAAGTTGAAAATCCAATAAGGAATAAGGAAAATTTGGATTTGTTCCTTATTCCTTATTCGCAGTTGATACATGCTGGAATTCGAAACCTATACCATCATGCTTAGAAGTAAAAATGATGATGATTAGGACATACGCAAATGTTCTGTTACACCGCGTGGCAAAGTACTATGAAGTTGAAAATCGAATAAGGAATAAGGAAAATTTGGATTTGTTCCTTATTCCTTATTCGCAGTTGATACCTGCTGGATTTCGAAACCTATACCATCATGCTTAGAAGTAAAAATGATCATGATTAGGACATACGCAAATGTTCAGTTACACCGCGTGGCAAAGTACTATGAAGTTGAAAATCGAATAAGGAATAAGGAAAATTTGGATTTGTTCCTTATTCCTTATTCGCAGTTGAAACCTGCTGGATTTCGAAACCTATACCATCATGCTTAGAAGTAAAAATGATGATGATTAGGACATACGCAAATGTTCTGTTACACCGAGTGGCAGAGTACTATGAAGTTGAAAATCGAATAAGGAATAAGGAAAATTTGGATTTGTTCCTTATTCCTTATTCGCAGTTGATACCTGCTGGATTTCAAAACCTATTCAATTATGCTCAGAAGTAAAAATGATGATGATTAGGACATACGCAAATGTTCTGTTACACCGCGTGGCAATGAACTATGAAGTTAAAAATCGAATAAGGAATAAGGAAAATTTGGATTTGTTCCTTATTCCTTATTCGCAGTTGATACCTGCTGGAATTCGAAACCTATACCATGATGCTTAGAAGTAAAAATGATGATGATTAGGACATACGCAAATGTTCTGTTACACCGCGTGGCAAAGTACTATGAAGTTGAAAATCGAATAAGGAATAAGGAAAATTTGGATTTGTTCCTTATTCCTTATTCGCAGTTGATACCTGCTGGAATTCGAAACCTATACCATCATGCTCAGAAGTAAAAATGATGATGATTAGTACATACGCAAATGTTCTGTTACACCGCGTGGCAAAGTACTATGAAGTTGAAAATCGAATAAGGAATAAGGAAAATTGGGATTTGTTCCTTATTCCTTATTCGCAGTTGATACCTGCTGGATTTCGAAACTTATACCATCATGCTTAGAAGTAAAAATGATGATGATTTGGACATACGCAAATGTTCTGTTACACCGCGTGGAAAAGTACTATGATGTTGAAAATCGAATAAGGAATAAGGAAAATTTGGGATTTGTTCCTTATTCCTTATTCGCAGTTGATACCTGCTGGAATTCGAAACCTATACCATCATGCTTAGAAGTAAAATTGATGATGATTAGGACATACGCAAATGTTCTGTTACACCGCGTGGCAAAGTACTATGAAGTTGAAAATCGTATAAGGAATAAGGAAAATTTGGATTTGTTCCTTATTCCTTATTCGCAGTTGATACCTGCTGGATTTCGAAACCTATAACATCATGCTTAGAAGTAAAAATGATGATGATTAGGACATACGCAAATGTTCTGTTACACCGCGTGGCAAAGTACTATGAAGTTGAAAATCGAATAAGGAATAAGGAAAATTTGGATTTGTTCCTTATTCCTTATTCGCAGTTGATACCTGCTGGAATTCGAAACCTATACCATCATGCTTGGAAGTAAAAATGATGATGATTAGGACATACGCAAATGTTCTGTTACACCGCGTGGCAATGTACTATGAAGTTGAAAATCGAATAAGGAATAAGGAAAATTTGGATTTGTTCCTTATTCCTTATTCGCAGTTGAAACCTGCTGGATTTCGAAACCTATACCATCATGCTTAGAAGTAAAATTGATGATGATTAGGACATACGCAAATGTTCTGTTACACCGAGTGGCAAAGTACTATGAAGTTGAAAATCGAATAAGGAATAAGGAAAATTTGGATTTGTTCCTTATTCCTTATTCGCAGTTGATACCTGCTGGATTTCGAAACCTATACCGTCATGCTTAGAAGTAAAACTGATGATGATTAGGACATACGCAAATGTTCTGTTACACCGAGTGGCAAAGTACTATGAAGTTGAAAATCGAATAAGGAATAAGGAAAATTTGGATTTGTTCCTTATTCCTTATTCGCAGTTGATACCTGCTGGATTTCGAAACCTATACCATCATGCTTAGAAGTAAAAATGATGATGATTAGGACATACGCAAATGTTCTGTTACACCGCCTGGCAAAGTACTATGAAGTTGAAAATCGAATAAGGAATAAGGAAAATTTGGATTTGTTCCTTATTCCTTATTCGCAGTTGATACCTGCTGGATTTCAAAACCTATACCATTATGCTAAGAAGTAAAAATGATGATGATTAGGACATACGCAAATGTTCTGTTACACCGCGTGGCAAAGTACTATGAAGTTAAAAATCGAATAAGGAATAAGGAAAATTTGGATTTGTTCCTTGTTCCTTATTGGCAGTTGATACCTGCTGAAATTCGAAACCTATACCATCATGCTTAGAAGTAAAAATGATGATGATTAGGACATACGCAAATGTTCTGTTACACCGCGTGGCAAAGTACTATGATGTTGAAAATCGAATAAGGAATAAGGAAAATTTGGATTTGTTCCTTATTCCTTATTCGCAGTTGATACCTGCTGGAATTCGAAACCTATTCCATCATGCTCAGAAGTAAAAATGATGATGATTAGCACATACGCAAATGTTCTGTTACACCGCGTGGCAAAGTACTATGAAGTTGAAAATCGAATAAGGAATAAGGAAAATTTGGATTTGTTGCTTATTCCTTATTCCCAGTTGATACCTGCTGGATTTCGAAACCTATACCATCATGCTTAGAAGTAAAAATGATGATGATTAGGACATACGCAAATGTTCTGTTACACCGTGTGGAAAAGTACTATGAAGTTGAAAATCCAATAAGGAATAAGGAAAATTTGGATTTGTTCCTTATTCCTTATTCGCAGTTGATACATGCTGGAATTCGAAACCTATACCATCATGCTTAGAAGTAAAAATGATGATGATTAGGACATACGCAAATGTTCTGTTACACCGCGTGGCAAAGTACTATGAAGTTGAAAATCGAATAAGGAATAAGGAAAATTTGGATTTGTTCCTTATTCCTTATTCGCAGTTGATACCTGCTGGATTTCGAAACCTATACCATCATGCTTAGAAGTAAAAATGATCATGATTAGGACATACGCAAATGTTCAGTTACACCGCGTGGCAAAGTACTATGAAGTTGAAAATCGAATAAGGAATAAGGAAAATTTGGATTTGTTCCTTATTCCTTATTCGCAGTTGAAACCTGCTGGATTTCGAAACCTATACCATCATGCTTAGAAGTAAAAATGATGATGATTAGGACATACGCAAATGTTCTGTTACACCGAGTGGCAGAGTACTATGAAGTTGAAAATCGAAAAAGGAATAAGGAAAATTTGGATTTGTTCCTTATTCCTTATTCGCAGTTGATACCTGCTGGATTTCAAAACCTATACAATTATGCTCAGAAGTAAAAATGATGATGATTAGGACATACGCAAATGTTCTGTTACACCGCGTGGCAATGAACTATGAAGTTAAAAATCGAATAAGGAATAAGGAAAATTTGGATTTGTTCCTTATTCCTTATTCGCAGTTGATACCTGCTGGAATTCGAAACCTATACCATGATGCTTAGAAGTAAAAATGATGATGATTAGGACATACGCAAATGTTCTGTTACACCGCGTGGCAAAGTACTATGAAGTTGAAAATCGAATAAGGAATAAGGAAAATTTGGATTTGTTCCTTATTCCTTATTCGCAGTTGATACCTGCTGGAATTCGAAACCTATACCATCATGCTCAGAAGTAAAAATGATGATGATTAGTACATACGCAAATGTTCTGTTACACCGCGTGGCAAAGTACTATGAAGTTGAAAATCGAATAAGGAATAAGGAAAATTGGGATTTGTTCCTTATTCCTTATTCGCAGTTGATACCTGCTGGATTTCGAAACTTATACCATCATGCTTAGAAGTAAAAATGATGATGATTTGGACATACGCAAATGTTCTGTTACACCGCGTGGAAAAGTACTATGATGTTGAAAATCGAATAAGGAATAAGGAAAATTTGGGATTTGTTCCTTATTCCTTATTCGCAGTTGATACCTGCTGGAATTCGAAACCTATACCATCATGCTTAGAAGTAAAATTGATGATGATTAGGACATACGCAAATGTTCTGTTACACCGCGTGGCAAAGTACTATGAAGTTGAAAATCGTATAAGGAATAAGGAAAATTTGGATTTGTTCCTTATTCCTTATTCGCAGTTGATACCTGCTGGATTTCGAAACCTATAACATCATGCTTAGAAGTAAAAATGATGATGATTAGGACATACGCAAATGTTCTGTTACACCGCGTGGCAAAGTACTATGAAGTTGAAAATCGAATAAGGAATAAGGAAAATTTGGATTTGTTCCTTATTCCTTATTCGCAGTTGATACCTGCTGGAATTCGAAACCTATACCATCATGCTTAGAAGTAAAAATGATGATGATTAGGACATACGCAAATGTTCTGTTACACCGCGTGGCAATGTACTATGAAGTTGAAAATCGAATAAGGAATAAGGAAAATTTGGATTTGTTCCTTATTCCTTATTCGCAGTTGAAACCTGCTGGATTTCGAAACCTATACCATCATGCTTAGAAGTAAAATTGATGATGATTAGGACATACGCAAATGTTCTGTTACACCGAGTGGCAAAGTACTATGAAGTTGAAAATCGAATAAGGAATAAGGAAAATTTGGATTTGTTCCTTATTCCTTATTCGCAGTTGATACCTGCTGGATTTCGAAACCTATACCATCATGCTTAGAAGTAAAAATGATGATGATTAGGACATACGCAAATGTTCTGTTACACCGCCTGGCAAAGTACTATGAAGTTGAAAATCGAATAAGGAATAAGGAAAATTTGGATTTGTTCCTTATTCCTTATTCGCAGTTGATACCTGCTGGATTTCAAAACCTATACCATTATGCTAAGAAGTAAAAATGATGATGATTAGGACATACGCAAATGTTCTGTTACACCGCGTGGCAAAGTACTATGAAGTTAAAAATCGAATAAGGAATAAGGAAAATTTGGATTTGTTCCTTGTTCCTTATTGGCAGTTGATACCTGCTGAAATTCGAAACCTATACCATCATGCTTAGAAGTAAAAGTGATGATGATTAGGACATACGCAAATGTTCTGTTACACCGCGTGGCAAAGTACTATGATGTTGAAAATCGAATAAGGAATAAGGAAAATTTGGATTTGTTCCTTATTCCTTATTCGCAGTTGATACCTGCTGGAATTCGAAACCTATTCCATCATGCTCAGAAGTAAAAATGATGATGATTAGCACATACGCAAATGTTCTGTTACACCGCGTGGCAAAGTACTATGAAGTTGAAAATCGAATAAGGAATAAGGAAAATTTGGATTTGTTCCTTATTCCTTATTCCCAGTTGATACCTGCTGGATTTCGAAACCTATACCATCATGCTTAGAAGTAAAAATGATGATGATTAGGACATACGCAAATGTTCTGTTACACCGTGTGGAAAAGTACTATGAAGTTGAAAATCCAATAAGGAATAAGGAAAATTTGGATTTGTTCCTTATTCCTTATTCGCAGTTGATACATGCTGGAATTCGAAACCTATACCATCATGCTTAGAAGTAAAAATGATGATGATTAGGACATACGCAAATGTTCTGTTACACCGCGTGGCAAAGTACTATGAAGTTGAAAATCGAATAAGGAATAAGGAAAATTTGGATTTGTTCCTTATTCCTTATTCGCAGTTGATACCTGCTGGATTTCGAAACCTATACCATCATGCTTAGAAGTAAAAATGATCATGATTAGGACATACGCAAATGTTCAGTTACACCGCGTGGCAAAGTACTATGAAGTTGAAAATCGAATAAGGAATAAGGAAAATTTGGATTTGTTCCTTATTCCTTATTCGCAGTTGAAACCTGCTGGATTTCGAAACCTATACCATCATGCTTAGAAGTAAAAATGATGATGATTAGGACATACGCAAATGTTCTGTTACACCGAGTGGCAGAGTACTATGAAGTTGAAAATCGAATAAGGAATAAGGAAAATTTGGATTTGTTCCTTATTCCTTATTCGCAGTTGATACCTGCTGGATTTCAAAACCTATACAATTATGCTCAGAAGTAAAAATGATGATGATTAGGACATACGCAAATGTTCTGTTACACCGCGTGGCAATGAACTATGAAGTTAAAAATCGAATAAGGAATAAGGAAAATTTGGATTTGTTCCTTATTCCTTATTCGCAGTTGATACCTGCTGGAATTCGAAACCTATACCATGATGCTTAGAAGTAAAAATGATGATGATTAGGACATACGCAAATGTTCTGTTACACCGCGTGGCAAAGTACTATGAAGTTGAAAATCGAATAAGGAATAAGGAAAATTTGGATTTGTTCCTTATTCCTTATTCGCAGTTGATACCTGCTGGAATTCGAAACCTATACCATCATGCTCAGAAGTAAAAATGATGATGATTAGTACATACGCAAATGTTCTGTTACACCGCGTGGCAAAGTACTATGAAGTTGAAAATCGAATAAGGAATAAGGAAAATTGGGATTTGTTCCTTATTCCTTATTCGCAGTTGATACCTGCTGGATTTCGAAACTTATACCATCATGCTTAGAAGTAAAAATGATGATGATTTGGACATACGCAAATGTTCTGTTACACCGCGTGGAAAAGTACTATGATGTTGAAAATCGAATAAGGAATAAGGAAAATTTGGGATTTGTTCCTTATTCCTTATTCGCAGTTGATACCTGCTGGAATTCGAAACCTATACCATCATGCTTAGAAGTAAAATTGATGATGATTAGGACATACGCAAATGTTCTGTTACACCGCGTGGCAAAGTACTATGAAGTTGAAAATCGTATAAGGAATAAGGAAAATTTGGATTTGTTCCTTATTCCTTATTCGCAGTTGATACCTGCTGGATTTCGAAACCTATAACATCATGCTTAGAAGTAAAAATGATGATGATTAGGACATACGCAAATGTTCTGTTACACCGCGTGGCAAAGTACTATGAAGTTGAAAATCGAATAAGGAATAAGGAAAATTTGGATTTGTTCCTTATTCCTTATTCGCAGTTGATACCTGCTGGAATTCGAAACCTATACCATCATGCTTAGAAGTAAAAATGATGATGATTAGGACATACGCAAATGTTCTGTTACACCGCGTGGCAATGTACTATGAAGTTGAAAATCGAATAAGGAATAAGGAAAATTTGGATTTGTTCCTTATTCCTTATTCGCAGTTGAAACCTGCTGGATTTCGAAACCTATACCATCATGCTTAGAAGTAAAATTGATGATGATTAGGACATACGCAAATGTTCTGTTACACCGAGTGGCAAAGTACTATGAAGTTGAAAATCGAATAAGGAATAAGGAAAATTTGGATTTGTTCCTTATTCCTTATTCGCAGTTGATACCTGCTGGATTTCGAAACCTATACCGTCATGCTTAGAAGTAAAAATGATGATGATTAGGACATACGCAAATGTTCTGTTACACCGCGTGGCAAAGTACTATGAAGTTGAAAATCGAATAAGGAATAAGGAAAATTTGGATTTCTTCCTTATTCCTTATTCGCAGTTGAAACCTGCTGGATTTCGAAACCTATACCATCATGCTTAGAAGTAAAATTGATGATGATTAAGACATACGCAAATGTTCTGTTACACCGAGTGGCAAAGTACTATGAAGTTGAAAATCGAATAAGGAATAAGGAAAATTTGGATTTGTTCCTTATTCCTTATTCGCAGTTGATACCTGCTGGATTTCGAAACCTATACCATCATGCTTAGAAGTAAAAATGATGATGATTAGGACATACGCAAATGTTCTGTTACACCGCGTGGCTAAGTACTATGAAGTTGAAAATCGAATAAGGAATAAGGAAAATTTGGATTTGTTTCTTATTCCTTTTTTGCAGTTGATACATGCTGGATTTCAAAACCTATACCATTATGCTCAGAAGTAAAAATGATGATGATTAGGACATACGCAAATGTTCTGTTACACCGCGTGGCAATGTACTATGAAGTTAAAAATCGAATAAGGAATAAGGAAAATTTGGATTTGTTCCTTATTCCTTATTCGCAGTTGATACCTGCTGGAATTCGAAACCTATACCATCATGCTTAGAAGTAAAAATGATGATGATTAGGACATACGCAAATGTTCTGTTACACCGCGTGGCAAGTACTTTGAAGTTGAAAATCGAATAAGGAATAAGGAACAAGGAATAAGGAATAAGGAATAAGGAATAAGGAACAAGGAATAAGGAATAAGGAACAAGGAATAAGGAATAAGGAACCAACTTAACACTCGTCTCATCAAGGCGGTTCTAACGAGTACCCACTATCTATAGTTCAGAGCAGAAATAAGAAAAATAATGTTTACCCCTGTAAACCCCAGTTTTTCTATATAAAAGTGGGGTTGGAGGGGGTCAAATTTATATAGGCGTGTTTTCGTGATGAGGTATACACTGTTTGCCAATGCCCAAGTGCACGAGCATAGTCTAGAAGTTACGTTTTACGCAGCGCTCTGACGTCTTATGGAGGCGACTATCCATTACAAAAACACACCTATACAGATGTATTGGAAAGTTTACCACAGGAGAAAGTGAAAATTGTCGGATAAAACTCTGATATTTTTCATATTTCTGTAAAAAAAAAAAACACAACAGATTGTAGGTTCTCGTTAGAACCGCCTCGCCGAGGCGGTTCTTAGGAATACCCACAATCTATGTTTTTGAGCAGAAATAAGAAAAATAATGTATGCCTCTGTAAACCGCAGTTTTATTACATCAAAGTGGGGTTAGAGGGGATCAAAATTATATAGGCGTGTTTTCGTGATGGGTTTTGAGGGGATCAAAATTATATAGGTGTGTTTTTGTCATGGACGCTATAAAGTAGATTTGTTCAGGCTTGGCGGCAGTCAGATGGTCAGTGATAGTCACGCGGACAATAGCAAGCTTTATAACGTAGACTGTGTTTTACTATAACGTAGACTGTGTGTAGTTTTTCAAAACGCTTTATTATAAGCTAAGTATTCAGTACAAGTTTTGTCTGAAAAAAATATGGTAGCATTTTCCGTAATAGTTTTCCGAAGTATTTTCTTGTCACTTGTTAATGTGTTTAACTATTTCCTTTCTGTATACATGTATATTCAAGCAGCACAACATATTCATCTTTCTGAATTTACAATATTTCATTTATAAAGCTTAACCTTATATGCAACACAATCTGTGCTGGAATAGATATACCATGTAGGCTTATATAGCATTTTATTCAGCTGCAAACAGTGTAGATGCATCGATGGCTTCTGATCAGAACCTACAATGTTTGTCATAGTTTCAACTCCCTCCCTCTCTTCTCCTAGCTCAGTTTCATCACTGTATTCCAGCTCATGAGTCACAACAGTGATTTGAAACAGAGCCCATTCAGCGATATGTACCCCACTCTTTTTAATTGGGGGTGGGGGGATTCTCAAACTCAGGCAGTTTTTCACCCTCTGCAAAATACTTGAAACGCGCACCCTACCACACTTTTTTAGAGTCTGCGTACGGCCTGAATCATCTTCAAAACTGCCGACCCTGACCAGAAGGAATGTACTGTCCATCCGATGTGGTCTACGCGTCATATGTCTAATAACGATATGACCTTTTAAATGTCTGGGCTGCTCATTTTTGCTCTTAAACAAATTTAAGTTCTTAGCAGAGGTGCAGATAGTTATTGTTTACTTTTTGTACAATCGACTCTATCTAACAGTTTCCAGAAAGTCGTCATGTGATAGCGTGGCTTAGATTAAGATATTATTATTGTTTTCCTTTCATTACGTGGGCAACATGGCATTCTTATACTGTTTCATTTAACCTTTAAATGCACTATTTAAGAAAACAGTGTAGTCCCTGTGCAACCGGCTGAGTAGATTCCACATCAAGCGGCGTCTGATCAAGGAATTCGGTGTTTGCTAAACCCAGCACACGATTGCTGTCCAGGCTCTATAAATAGCTCTAACCTGCGTGTAGCAGCGATAGAAATAGCGAGACCTTTTCTATTAATTACCGTAATATTGGTTTTCCCAAATCAGTGATGGTCACGTGGACAACAGCATGATTTCGGATTTTTTCATTTAGTAAATTAGGATCGATTGTAAACAATCGACCCAAAAAGGGATAGTTTTCTTTAATTAAGAAATTGACCATCTTCAGTAGCGAATTATTGACAAAGTTTGGAGGTCATTTGTAAAGTAGATCAGATTTCTAGCTTAAGTGACCGACAAACTGTTATATTTTACCAAACAAATCACACGCTAGATAGAATATATTTGGCTTATTACACACTCAGGGTCGGTTAAATTTGTTGTTTTAGATTCCTTGTCCTTTCGTCATGTTTTTTTGTTTTTTTATGTGAGACAATAACGTTTCTCCAGCCAACAAAAAGTGCCGGGCCAGTTTCGGGCCGATAGCGATACAACGTGGCAACATCGAATCGATATCGGCCCGACGTTTGCCCGCTGTTTTGTGCTGCCAGGATCACCGTTTTACGTCAAAGAACCGTCGAATGAAGTCACAAACGGCGGTTTTCGTGCAATGCCCTTCCACCTAGCGTTTATTTCAGAATAAATCACAGATGCTTGCATAGCTTATAATGGCGGGCTTTTTTTTTTTTATCACATTTTCATTCCGAAAACACGCCTATTCAAATCTACTGAAAATTTTACCTCCAAAAATTAAACTTTCAATAAAACGAGCTAATACATTTGTATTTTTCATATTTTTGCTCAAAACATAAATTGGGGAAACTCGTTAGAACCGCCTCAGCGAGGAGCTTCTAACGAGTACCAACAATCTCTGTTATTGAGCAGAAATAAGAAAACTAATGTATACCCCTGCTATCCCCAGATTTCTAAATAAAAATGGGGTTTCGGGGGTAAAAAATAAATAGATGTGTTTTCGTGATGTGTTAAAAAAGGGTGTTGTGGATACTTCTCAGAATGATGCGATACTATCAGTTACCCACAACATGTTTTAATGGATAAAAACGTACAATTTTTTCCAAACTATCCTTAGTAACTCATCCGTATCCACGTTACAAATGTCACACTGTAAATTACATTACGAAAACACGCCTATATAATTTTGACCTCCTCAAACCCCCCTTTTACATAGCAAAACTGGGGTTTGTAGGGTGCACATTTTTCTTATTTCTGCTCAAAAACATAGATTGTTGGTACTCGTTAGAACCGCCTCGGTCTCACCGAGGTGGTTCTAACGAGTATCCACAAAACTATGTTTGGCAGGCGGTTCTGAGTATCCACAAACTATGTTTTGGCAGAAATAAGAAAAATATCACAACTTTTCATCTTATTTGCAGTTTTTCGGCGGTAAAATTTACAATGTATTTGTATTGGCGTGGTTTCGTAATGATTTACAACTTGTATTAGTCCATTACGATAACATATCCGTATGGCATAGTGCATTTTTTCACATCTCCAAAGTGGCTACTTTTCTGGTGAAAAACCCTGATATTTTTCTTATAAATACTACAAACATAGGTTGTGGGTACTCGTTACAACCGCCTGAGGCGGTTCTAACGAGTACCCACAACCTATGTCTTGGAGTAACAATAAGAAAAATAATGTCTACACCCTAAAACCCCAGTTTTCTCTATATAAAGTGGGGTTTAGGGGGTGTTCATTTCACGGACTTGTTCACGTGATGCCAACTCGTCTTATCAAAACTTTCGGGGGGCATTGTCCGCTTCTTCGGGGAATAAATACAATAGTTTCTAAGTGCTGATAGACTCATTTCCTGCAATAACAGGAATTGAGGCTATCAGCACGAAAATACTATTTTCTGTACATTTTCGTTTATTCCCTGAAGAAGGGGGCATAGCGCCCCACCCGCCACATGAAATTTGAATAAAACAAGTTGGACTAATACGTGTTTTATTTAGTTGTCTGTATGGATTCATATTAATTCGAAGGATATTTACAACTTGTCGTTCTTAGTCTAGAACATATCCTTTTCTTCTTTTGTTTGTATCTTCTTTGTCGCGATACAAAACACATTACAAATCAATCTGGTTTTTATTACATACGCACTCGATAACGGCTCAGCCATTAATCAGCCTGCACATGCTCACAGTCTGATGAGAGTCATGTCTGTCTGTTTGAGGCGTCTGTTAATCCATTCGGTACAGAATGGAAGCGCCCATCACATTTCTAGCAGTAAACCATTTCGAAATTAAGGGACACAATTTTGAGCTGATTTTAGAAATTGGTTCAAAAATAGCCGACCGTTTGGCAAATAGTCAAGGACCTGATCAGACGCCCCATCCTGCAGAGTCTGGTCTGGGCTTGCACTGTTTACCAACTACCCATTTTGGAGTTTCGCGAATAAGATGGACCAACCTTATACAATTCAAAGAGAGGCAAACAGCGGACATTTGAATACGATTTCGCTATTAAACTTTGATCATTAATATGGCGAATATTCTAATACATCACAAAAACACGCCTATACCAATACATTGTAACCTTTATCGCCGAAAAAAAATGAACATTTTAAGATGAAAAATTGTGATATTTTCCTTATTTCAGCTCAAAATATAGAGTGTGGGTACTCGTAAGAACCGCCTCGATAAAATATAGATTGTAGGTACTCGTTAGAACCGCCTCATCGAGGCGGTTCTAACGAGTACCCACACTCTATATTTTAGAGCAGAAATAAGAAAAAATAGTACCCACACTCTATATTTTAAAGCAGAAATAAGAAAAATAAGGCTTACCCCTGTAAACCCAGTTTCACCATACAAAAGTGGGGTTCGAGGGGGTCAAAATTATACAGGCGTGTTTTCGTGATGTCTATGCTGAAAATTGTGATTTAGACATCCACAACCGATGATAATTTTCAAATGCAAGCGATTAACAAAACATATCACTGCATCACGTGAACAAGTCCGTGAACTGACCCCCCCTCCTCCCCCCCCCCCCCCCCCACACACACAAACTAAACCCTACTTAATATACAATAAAACTGGGGTTTAGTAGGGTTAACATTATTTGTCATATTTCTACTCCAATATATAGGTTGTTGATACTCATTCGAATCGCCTCAATGAGGCGGATCAAACGGGTACCTACAACCTATGTTTGAAGTATAAATTAGAAAAATATCATGGAATTTCATCAGAAGAGTGACCATTTTGGAGATGTGGTACAATGCACCATGTCGCATGGGTGTGTTATTGTACACACTGAAACAGGTAACCTTTTGACCAATAACGAGCTTGTTAAGCTAACTTTGCTTTAAACAACTGGTCCAAGTTGTTCAAAACTAACGATCTCATTAGTTAACGTATCGTTAAAACTTTGATCATTTATTATGGCAAATATGCTATATTTGCTGAAAAAAAAACTGTGAGCAGCTGCTCATATTTTTTTTCTGCAAAAATACCAATATTTTTAATAATAAACTTGCTAGAACAGTTAACAATATGACCAGTAACGATCTCGTTAAGCTAACTTTACTTTTAACAACTGGTCTGATTTATATGTTTTACTACAGTACAAAATGGACTATTATGTAGATGCTGTAAAAACGTCAGTTTTACCAGTTTTGCTATTTTCTGCACTTCTGTTCAGCTTCGAATCACCAACAGACGATTTGTCCTCCATTGCCGTTCCGCTAGGTCGAGTACCTTGTCCTTCTGGGTGTATAGCTGCAGATTTCTTTCGGATTATTTCTGCACAATCCCGCCTGAACTCTGAGCCAAAGAAACTATATAGCACGAAGTTTATTGCGTGATTAAGGAAAGCAAGTATGAGACATACCCTGTTGATATAATATTCCTGGCTGTATTTTACCGACAGTGCCCTCGAAAAATATCCTGGTATGAGGACCGATATAGAAAAAGGTCCAGTGGTTATGCAGTGCATGATGCTGATAATGACAGCCCTCATCGTCACGCTCTTGATGCGGGAATCTTGCTTAGAGTTCGCTATATTCCGTCTAACCGCTACAAGGTATAGGACTGTTAAGTTGCTTCCCGTGATCAGTGTGAATGGCAAGATAAAGATAAGGATCCAATCCATAAACCAAATGTGGTACCAGTTAAGGTAGGAGAAAAATGAAGCACGGTCAGCCGCGCACACCGTCTTTATCACAACAACAGTCCCACTGTCCAACGGGGCAGTTTCGTTATTTTCTGTAACGTTTACGCTAATTGTAGATCCAACAGATTGTTCAGATGTTTGTAATGTTGTCTTCTCTGTAACTTCATACACGATTCCGAAAGGAAAATTCAGTACAAAGTTAACAAGGAAAATAACTACCATTGTAATAATCGCCCCATGTTTGCTTATCAAACGTGAAGACTGGCTTGGTCTGAAGATAGCCAGTGTTCTCTCGGCTGTAAAACAGACAATGATCCACGAGGAGACTAAAAGTCCAAAGTGTCGCCCGACGATTTCTAGTTTACAGATAAAATTGTACTGATTTTTTGGATTAACTTGAGACACCAAACTTACAGCCTCATTCATTGCTGGTATCAATAAAGCAATGGTGTCTGAGACCGCCAAAGCTCTCAGGTAGATACTGCCGGGTAATTTCTTGCAGCGCCGACCTTTCGTCCAAACAACGAACGATAGCACATTTCCAACTATACCAAAACAAATGATGACAAATAAAATAAGTCCACTGCAAAAGTCTAAAGGACTCATTGTTCAAGTAAAATGTACACCAGAATGATTATATTTCTTTTTAATTATTACAAGCGCACTCCGAGAAGCGCCTATACAACAGTGATATTTACGCTTCTTTACTTTACTGCGCTGACTCGATAGCTGTGCTCCTTATATACCTCAAAGAATCTGATGTTCTGTCTATAATATGTTAAGCTGATCTGCCTTTAATAAGCATCGATACTCCAATCCTTAGTAAAATACTGATTTGATTTAACATTAATGACGTACGTAATTAAATGAAAAGCAAATTCAACACTTCTTCCAACCCCAAGCCTGTTCTAATTTCTATAATGAGGAAGAATGTATAAGCAAGTCATTTCGATTCGAATAATTTGCCCGGCATGTTCTCGTTAAGCTTTAGTTTATAGCTCCAACACTACCAAAAACAATGGTACTAATTCTTAAAACGATTTTGCGTGATCACAATCTTCGCCCTTACTTCCGTCGCGATTAAGACAAATGATTTTTTTTCAGTCCGCATGAAGGCCTCCTAACTCGTCAGTGCAACATCCCCGTGAACACAAAAATCAAACAACTACAGAGATGAAAGAACGGTGAGGACTCGACAGCACGAAACCACTGAAATGCTGGAGCAAAAGAAAACCAACAGTTAGACTCCGAAAAAAACTGGAATATTCAGCAATCATAGGGACAAGATGGGTCAACATCACCAGCCTTCGAACTTATTCGAATGTCATCCCCAAACTTATTTTACGAGGGCAAATCAATAAGTAACCAGCCTATGCCATTTCAAATTGACCGAGACAACCAAGATGTTCGTGCTTTGTTTCAATACATGTTTTAGGCATGAGGACAAAATTGCACCCTTATCGTGTCATTCACTCATAAGATAATATTTACATTTCCAGTGTAAAGTCTAATGTAAACCTATAGAAAACAATTGCGTTCATATGCCATGAACGCATCGAATCGCATGATTTTCAGTGACGTTAAGCGACGTCATTCCAAACCATTGTTCTCTACGGGCGTTGGTGACGTCAACGCCGCTCCGCTCTTTGTAGAAAAACAGCGTGAAAATGTTTTTCAGCTTTAAAAGTTTGCACTACAAGCGTTTTTTCGCCCAGTGATGAGGGGCAAATAATGTAAATATAAAAAATAAACTTAATGTTTCTGCTTTTCATGAAAGTATGAACGACAGTGGGTCGCTAGCAAAGTTTACATGAACCCCTTCGGGGTTCATTCTCTTTGCACGCGGCCCACTGCGTTCATACTTCCATGAACTGCAGAAAAATAATTTTCATTTCTTAAATGAACGCCAAATATGGTTAGCGATACAAAAGCAAGCTTTTTGTCACATATTGAGTACCGTGCTGTAATTCGGTATTTGGTATTTGAAAGGGAAAGCAGATCAGGAAATACATTACGAGTTGCCCAATGTTTATAGGTTTTCTGCACCTTAGTCTGCACAAGTTAAATTCTGGGTTGGTGTCTGATGCTATGTCTATGGCCGGGCCTATTGGAGTCTAACTGTTATTTGTCTTTTGCTCCAGCAGTTCAGTGGTTTGTTGTTGTCGAGTACTCATCATTGTTTCATCTCTGTGGTCGTTTGAAGTTTGTGTTCTCGGAGATGTTGCACAGATGAGTTACGGGGCCTTCATGCGGACTGAACAAATTATTTGTCTTAATCACAACGAAAGTAAGGGCGGGGCGTTCGCGTAAAATCGATTTTAGACCACAATGGAATTCTTTTCCCTGATCGTTCCAAGGCGGTTCTTCAGTCGCGGTTTGTTTTTGTTAGGGTTTCTCGTTGAGTGTGGGTATCGCTAAAATCTTTTTTGTTTTGGATAGCCAGTTGGCCAATTTGTGGGAAAGTAACTGTCCTTTTGGCCTTATTCTTTGTGTTTCTTTCCCTTTGGCGTCTCTGATGTGAGCTGTGGGTTAATTGTGTAGATTTCTGACCATTGCCTTCACTTCCATCTAGAACACGAAACTAGATCTGGTCGGCTATCAGATGCCATCGAGGAAGAAATGTTTAACAAAGTACGGGATCTGGTGCATTCTGATAGGCGAATTAAGGTGGAAGAAATGGCAAATGCATTACACATTCCACATTGTAGCGGTTCAACAATTTTACATGATCGCTTGGGTATGCTAACAGCCCGTTGGGTCCCAAAATTCTAAGCCACAAGCAAATGACAACCAGAGCATCAGTAAGCAGCGCATTGCTGAAGAGGTCAAAGGGAGATGATTTTCCTTCACGTCGGTTGACTGTTTCATTACTAGGAGCCAGAGAATAAAGTCGCGGGTGGGTAGGGCCGGGGTTTCCGAGGCCAAAGAAGTTCAAAAACGCAACCTATGTAAAATAAAGATTAATATGTACTGACGCATATGAGCAAGGGGCTCCTCTGATAGATGAAGGAACGTAGAAACCATGTATGTATGTATGTATGTATGTATGTATGCAACGGAAAAACTATTGTATGTATGTCTGTGCGTATGTATGTACTTACTTTCTTTTGAGATCTTTATCACTAATTGGTAGATAGATATGAATAATGTATGTATGTGTGTATGCATGTGTGTGTGTTTTTTTCCAATGAGATGCACGTTATTCATTGGTATGTATGTATGTATGTATGTATGTATGTATGTATGTATGTATGTATGTATGTATGTATGTATGTATGTATGTATGTATGTATGTATGTATGTATGTATGTATGTATGTTTGTATGTATGTATGTATGTATGTATGTATGTATGTATGTATGTATGTATGTATGTATGTATGTACGGATGTATGTATGTATGTATGTATGTATGTATGTATGTATGTATGTATGTATGTATGTATGTATGTATGTATGTAGGTAGGTAGGTAGGTAGGTAGGTAGGTAGGTAGGTATGTATGTATGTATGTATGTATGTATGTATGTATGTATGTATGTATGTATGTATGTATGTATGTATGTATGTATGTATACGCATGTATTTATCGTGCAGCTATACTTACTATTCGATATTTAAGTTGAGTGATGACAAAGCATTGGGCATGTACACCAGCATTGCTTTATTTACTAACATCTTACATTTTATAGCTTATTCTATCGCAGATTCCAAAAATAAAAGGTACGAAAAATAAATAAATTAATAAATAAAACTATATAAAAATAAAGTAAATAATAAATATACCAAGTAACTGAAAATAAAAAAGAAGTTCAAAAAACCTGATGCAAAACATCTGGCCCCTCTCATTGTATTTTCTGTTTCTGAAATAGAGAAAATTTCTTCTGTGTCTGAAATAAAGAAAACTAGTTTCTGTTTGCAAGAAAATGAAGCAATTTTCAAAATTAGTTTCTAAGAAAAACAAGAGGACCAAGCTGGTCCTGTATCGCTCACCTGAGCTAACAGATTCAAAGTTTCAGGAAGTGCCAACCTTTACTGAAGGATTAATGGAAGGACATGGTGATGACAGGGTAAGCCATTTCTGCAAAACAAGTAGAATGTAACTCTATGATAAATAGGCTGACCTCACCAGTTTTTCAAACTCATTCAAGCTTCTATTCCTGACTTGCTAAGAAGATCCGATATAAACTGATGGGGCTATGGTGATGACAAGTTCAAAAATAAGCAATTAACTGCTGCAATCAAAGGGATGTTACTCTGATACAAAAAGGCAAACCTCACAAGTTTTCAAACTCCTCCGAGCTTTTCTGCCTGACTTATTTGTTTGTAAGTTTCATGAAGATCCGATCAAATCTGAAGGGGCAGCCGTGCTAACAAGGTCGAAAATAGGCATTTTTAAGCAATCAAAGGCACGTAACTCTATGATAAATGTGCTGACTTGGCCAGCATTCAAACTCATCCAAGGTTTTATGCCCAGTCACCTTACATATAAGTTTCATAAGGATCCGATCAAAACTGAAGGGGCTACGGTGATGATAAGGTCAAAAATCGACATTTTCAGCAATCAAAGGGATGTTTCTCTAAGATAAATGGGCCTACTTGGCCAGTTTTCGAACTCATCCGAGGTTTCATCCCCAGTCACCTTACATATAACTTTCAGAAAAATCCGATCAAAACTGAAGGGGCTACAGTGATGACAAGGTCAAAAATCAACATTTTCAGCCATCAAAGGGACATAACTCTACAATAAATGGGCTGGCTTGGCCTGTTTTGGAACTCATCCGAGATTTTATCTCCAGCCACCTTACATATAAGTTTCAGAAAGATCAGATCAAAACTGAAGGTTCTATGGTGAAGACAAGGTCAAAAATCGGCATTTCCAGCAATCAAAGGGACGAAAATCTATGATAAATGGGCCAACTTGGCCGGTATTCGAACTCATCCAAGGATTTATCCCCAGTCACCTTACATATAAGTTTCAGACAGATCCGATCCAAACTGAAGGGGCTACGGTGATGACACGGTCAAAAATCGACATTTTCAGCCATCAAAGGGACATAACTGTATAGTAAATGGGGCGACTTGGCCGGTTTTCGAACTCATCCGAGGTTTTATCCCCAGCCACCTTACATATAAGTTTCAGAAAGATCCGATCAAAACTGAAGAGGCTACAGTGATGACAAGGTCAAAAATCAACATTTTCAGCAATCAAAGGGACCTAACTCTATGATAAATAGGTCACATTGGCCGGTATTCGAACTCATCCTAGGTTTAATCCCCAGTCACCTTACATATAACTTTCAGAAAGATCCCATCCAAACTGAAGGGGCTACGGTGATGACCAGGTCAAAAATCGACATTTTCAGCCATCAAAGGGACATAACTGTATAGTAAATGGGGTGACTTGGCCAGGTTTCGAACTCATCCGAGGTTTTATCCCCAGCCACCTTACATATAATAAAAATCAAAAATGAGTTCCTTTAAGAGCAATGAAAACATTCATAAGAAAGAAAATGGGTCATACTACGTAGTTTCGGCTAATAAAGCTTCATCAGTGACCCTGTAATGATTCGGCAAAGAAAGCCAGAGGAAACATACTGCAATTTTGCGAATTTCGAATAGGCAGTCGAATCAAAGACTGATATAAATCAAAAGGGGGTCCAAATAATTAAAAACCTGTGTAGAATATGAGTCTAAACCAATAATTTATTTCTGATTTCTCAGAATATTCACGCTGATCTCAAAGGACCAAAAGTAAAATATAAACTGCACTATGGTTGATGTACGGGGAGACGTTTTACCGCCGCCACACGGCACAACACCAGCTGCAGCATAAAGATCCGATCAAAACTGAAAGGGCTACGGTGATGACACGGTCAAAAATCGGCATTTTCAGCAATCAAAGGGACGTAACTCTGTGATAAATGGACCAACTTGGCTGGTTTTCAAACTCATCCGAGATTTTATCCCCAGCCACGTTACTTATAAGTTTCAGAAAGATTCGATCAAAACTGAAAGGGCTACGGTGATGTCAAGGTAAAAAAATCAGCATTTTCAGCAATCAAAGGGACGTTACTCTACGATAAATGGGCCGACTTGGTCGTTTTTCGAACTCATCCGAGTTTTTATCCCCAGCCACCTTACATATAAGTTTCAGAAAGATCCGATCAAAACTGAAGGGGCTACGGTGATGACAAGGTCAAAAATCGGCATTTTCAGCAATCAAAGGGACGTAACTCTATGATACATGAGCTGAATTGGCCGGTTTTCGAACTCTTCCGAGGTTTTATCCCCAGCCACCTTATATATGAGTTTCAGAAAGATTCGCTCACTACTGAAGGGGCTACGGTGATGACAAGCATTTTCCCTTTGTAAGTCTATGGGACCTTGTGATTGCCATAGCAACCAAAGTTTTCATGCGATTTCAAAAAAAAAAAAGCGTATGTCATCAATGCCCCACCAGAGGCATGCTACAGATGAGAAATGATTGAGATCAGCCTGCAGGCTGCAGAGATATACCTGCTCAAAAGTGTGGACGGACGACGGACGGACGGACGGACGGAGGACCCACTATACTATAAGCTCCCCTGGAGCCTTCGGCCCAGGTGAGCTAAAAAGCAACCAGACACCGTAACATTTAAAAAAAGAAATAAAAAAGAATGACAAGATGATGGCAACTGTAATTTGGGACACACAAGGCGTTATAATGCTGGACTTTCTAGCAAATAAAAGTACAATAACGGGTGCGTATTATGCAAATTTGCTCGTCCATCTGAGAACTGTGATTCGTAAAAAACGCCGAGGTTAACTCTCCAAAGGGATTCTGCTCCAACCGGACAATTCAAGAGTCCACACCCACATAATTGCAATGGATGCTGATGAAGGAAAAGGGGAAGAGTTAACACCGCACCCCGCCTACTCTCCGGACTTTCCTCCTAGTGACAATGTCCTATTCCCAAACTGGAAAAAGGATATATACGTGGACGTCTTTTCCGGTCCAAAGAGAAGTCATGGCGGCAGTTGGGGAGTGCGTCGGAGACAAGGAACCCGGCTTCTTCAAATTACGCAAACACGCCTATACAAATACATTGCCACCTTTATCGCCGAAAAAATGAACATTTTAGGATTAAAAATTGTGATATTTTTCTTATTTCTGCTCAAAATATAGATTGTGGGCACTCGTTAGATCCCACAATCTATATTTTAGAGCAGAAATAAGAAAAAAGGTATACTAATACATTGTTAACTTTACCGCCTTAAACACGGAAATTTTCAGATGAAAAATTGTGATATTTTTCTTATTTCTGCTCAAAATATTGGTATACTAATACATTGTTAACTTTACCGCCTTTCAAACGGAAATTTTCAGATGAAAAATTGCGATAGTTTTCTTATTTCTGCTCAAAATATAGATTGTAGGCACTCGTTAGAACCGCCACAATCTATGTTTTAGAGCAGAAATAAGAAAAATAAGGTCTACCCCTGTAAACCCCAGTTTTACTATATGAAAGTGGGGTTCAAGGGGGTCAAAATTATATAGGCGTGTTTACGTGATATGTTCTGGGACGATGACACTAGAACAACGCTGGTCCAAGTGTATCATTCTAGAGGGCAAAAACATCGAAAAAGAGGAGATCGATTTCATCCAGAAATTAGTTAGGCTGTGCCCTCGAATATTGGTTTAAGGAAGATCCCATCAAAACTAAAGCACTTATGGTTACGACAAGGTCAAAATAGGCATTTGAAACAAAGAAGGGGAAATAACACTTCGCGTAATATGCCAACATTGTGAGGTTTGCATTTTCAGCAAATAAAGAGACATATATCTCTATAGTAGACTGGCACACCTTGCAAGTTTTAAAACTCATCCAAACTGTTATACCCAACCAACTTATGTGTTAGTTTCAAGAAGATTCGATTAAAGCTAAAGGAATTAGCCCGGAAACGTGGTGCGAGTTTGACCGTTCATGCATACAAACCCTATTTTGTCATTGGGTGGCAGGGCTTGAGATGTCATTTCATCACAATGTTGGGTAAAAGTCCCACGAATTTGAAGCAACGTCTCCAAAATAGCCTGTAATATGTTGAAGGGGACGCTAAACCACAAATCAATCAATCAATCAATCGTATAAAGTAGTCAAGAACTTCTCTGGTTGCTTTACCTGCCCTTATCATGCATCTGAAAAATAGTTTTGAGAATATGAGATGGGACAGCTTCATTAAAATTATAGATGCAAAGGTGACTAAATGTTGCTTCTTGTGGCCAAGAACATTAACTCTTCCCGTGTTGAAAATTACAGTATGCTACAACCCAGTAACCCAGCATGAGTTTCAGCCTTATGTTTTGATTTTTACCATGGATAGAGAAACAGAAAGGAAAACGGCATTTATCCTAATCATCTGGCATTACGAATAACAGATCCGTGCGAAATAGTGCATTATTTCATATCTCCAAAACGGCGATATTTCTCATGAAATATTGTGATATTTTTTTTATTTTTATACCAAACATAGGTTGTGGGTGCTCCTTAGAACCGCCTCATTGAGACGGCTCTAACGACTACCCACAACCTATGTTTTGGAGCAGAAATAAGAAAAATAATGTATACCCCCGTAAACCCCATTTTTCTCTATATAAAGTGGGGTTTAGCGGGGTCTTCATTTCACGGACTTGTCCACGTTATGATTTTTACCATGAATAGAGCAGCAAAAAGGAAAACGGCATATATCCTGATCAGCTTGGTTCGCCCCCCCCCCAAAAAAAAAAAACAAACAAAAAAAAACAGCTCATCTGGGTCTATATTGCTTTCTAAAAAGTATGTATAGAGGATCTTACTTGAGTGTTCATGTATTATTGACAGCATTTTATCCTCTTTCCTCAACTAGTTTAATAATTCAATAAAATGAGCACGAATGCAAGATTCTATTTATCATATGGCATTTAAAACGCATTTTATTCACGATTGTTTACAAAAATGTTAATATTCCGCCGTTAGTAAATGCGAGGTCGTTAAGGACGTCGAACGTGTAACGTTACATATTAATTTGCAAATTTAATCCACTAATGGATTATCAAAAATATTACGCGACGTCATATGTTAAATTTGGATTCGACATAGCGCTGATTAAGTTCTTGTTTTATCTTTCACCGACGCTTTTTGGATACAGGCTGTTCGGTTTCTATTTTTGTTCTGAAAAGACCTAAAAATGCATGCTTTTAGCCGCCAGTGCCTAAATATTTGCCTGAACAGGTTGTGTGTGTGTGTGTGTGTGTGTGTGTGTGTGTGTGTGTGTGTGTGTGTGTGTGTTTGTACTTGCTTCCAATCGGGGAAGTACATAAGAATACACACCTTCGAATCGGGGAGACACCTCCAAACGCGGAGCTCCCCGTTTTGAAATAGCAAGAAATATTGAATATTCAGTACTAGATGAACCTTAAAAATAGTTTCTAATGGTAATCTAACAACTTCCCCGTTTTGTAGGTTCAGGACGTATATACGATACACCAAAGTGTATAACTGCTGATCGATTAAAAGTTTCAAGCGTGTAACACCGATATGGAACCTCCCCGTTTGTGCGGAAAAATTCTTATTCCGCAGAACGAGGAAGGGTTAAGATCTACAGAGGTGATTTTTCTTTTTTTTGTTTGATTTGAGGTTTAACGTCCCCGTCAACACTGTAAAGGTCATTTTGGAGACGTTGCTTCCAATTTTGTGGGACTTTTACCCGACATCGAGATGAAATGACTTCTCAAGCCCTGTCGCCGAATGAAACCAATATGGTTATTAGCATGGACGGTCTGCCTCGCACCGCGGTTCCTGGAAAGGCTTAGATCCTCTAAGCGGTTTACCAGTACTAGTTTAGTTCGGGCCGGATTCAGCTCTGCGTGGAAGCACCATGCAGCCCATATATTTCTTCAAGCCCCTATGGGCGGGCGCCATGATTTTTCTTTAAACAACTTTAAATCAAAGATAATTATTAGGAATGAAGCGACTTTTTCAGCGGATTGAAACTGAGTACATCAGAATACATTGGATATCACTGCCTTTGTGTGTTTGTTTTGACAGTTTCATTGATTGATTTATTGATTTTGCGGTTTAACGTCCCCGTCAACACTGAATGGGTCATTTTGGAGACGTTGCTTCCAATTTCTCGGGACTTTTACCCAACATTGAAATGAAATGACACCTCAAGCCCTGTCGCCCAATGAAACCAAAAAGGTTCATAAGCATTGATGGTTCGACTCGCATCGCCTTGCCTGGGCTGGCCCTGATTGATCCTCTTAGCGGTTTACCAGTACTTGTGTGCAGTTGGTTTCAACTCTGTGTGGAAGTATCATGCAGCTCATCTATTTCTTCAAGCCCCGATGGACAGGGGCTTTTAACCGTTTCATTATTATTATTTAATCATTTAAAATCCTATAACTTTATTTATTAAATTATTTCATGGTGCGCCCTATTGCCCCCCCCCCCCCCCCCCCCCCCAAACTCCACATCGAAGCTTTGAGAAATAGATTGGGCTGCGCAGAGCAGAAACCGACCGCACATGTGTACTGGTAACTGCTTAGAAGGTCTAAGCCTTCCCATGCACCATCCATGCACATAAACCTATTGGTTTCATTGAGCGATAGGGTTTGATATGTTATTTCATCTTAATGCCGAGTAAATTCCTTCAAAATTGGAATCAACGTTACCAAAATGACCTAAATAGTGTTGACGGAGACATTAAACCCAAATTCAACAAACAAACAATTTATGCCATGGCAGACTGTAAAGTTTATCGTATGTTTGCAACACAAGAATCAAGCAAATTCGATTACTCTTTTATAAGTGATGCCTCTTTTTGTGGGAGTCGACTTTCATAATTAAGCGCCGTCTAACGTTAATGGTATCTAAACGTCATCATATTAACAAGTTCGTGTAATGACCATCCATATAGACACCTAATTTATACAGGTAAAAGTGGGGTTACAGGGGTATACAAAGTATTTCTGATTTCCGCTCATAAAAATAGGAGGCGGATCTAACAAGCACCGATAATCTATGTTTGGACTAGACCTAAGAAAAATCATTATGAAAACACGCCTATTCAAATACATAGAAAATTTCATCACCCAAAAATGAAACTTTTCGGGTAGAAAATTCTGTTATTTTTTAACGGTTTTTGCTCCAAACAAATTATGGGAACGTGCAAGAACCGCCTAAGGCGCTTCCAACAAGTACCCTGAATATAGTTTTGTATGTTTGAATCGAGGTTTAACGTCTCCTTCAACACTGTATATGTCATTTTGGAGACGTTGCTTCCAATATTGTGGGACTTTTACCCGACATTGAGATGAAATGACTTCTCAAGCCCTGTCGCCAAATGAAACCAATAGGGTTTATAAGCATGGACGTTCCGACTCACACCGCTTTGCCTCAAAGGGGTTAATCAGTACTCGTGTGCGGTCGGGGAAGCATCATGCAGCCCATTTATTTCTTCAAGCCCCGATGGGCGGGGCCGAACCCTAATTATGCTAAATACATGGTTAGTGCCTTTAATAATAAATATAATTTGTGAGCCTTAGACAATTTAAAAGTGGCGAACTTCAGCGAGCCCCTATATAATTGTTGCGGCGAACCAATTACACGTCTCGTATCTTATTATTAAAGACACTTATCATGTATTTAGTTTATACCGCAATTCAAAACAATCAAGGGGCTTTGCAATACTTTAGCAAATTTACCCTAAAAAGACAGCAGACAGTATGGCATAATAAAGGACAGTTGGTGCAATGGCGCGCACACGTACATGTAGTATACCGTGGCGTCAAAGATTGCAAAGTTTCTGACGTCACCGTGCCACGAAGACGTAAGAAACATGGACGCTTGAATGAAAGTTTCTCAGAGCTTTACATCCTGCGAACCTATTTTCGAGGTTCAGACACAACCGCAGTAGCAGTGTGCCATTTTATACCGCAATCAGGCATTCTAGTAACCTAATAAGGGGCGGGGGGGGGGGGGGGTCGAATAACTGCTCGCTATAATCGGCAGTGCCCTATGATACCTTCTACTGATCTATAATACGCCAAGTGACCGTTAATAGACCGGACCTACTTTTCAGGTCCCTAATTTGCAAGCGTAAACAATAACATACAAACTTTTATACACAAGAAAACAACAAAATTGCAAGTTATAATCTTTACAATATTTATTCAAACAGATTTTCAGACATTTCAGCTAAATTCTTAGTTTTTGGGCTTTCCTGGTTTGAATGGTCCGTTGGAATGATTGCGCACTGGTAATGCGGTTGCGTCTCAACCTCGAAAATAATTTTTAAAACTTAAATAAACTTTTTATTTGCAGATTTTCATACAGACTGTAAAGCGTTGGGAAACTTTTATTCGAGCGTCCATGTTGTTTCCTACGTCTCTGTGGCGTGGTGACGGCAGAAATTTCGGGCTATTTGACGTCACATTATACTACGTGTGCGCGCCAAGACACTGGGTGTCGTTTAACATGCAACACTGTCTGCTGTATTTTTTGCTTAAATTTGCTAAATAATTGCAAACCCGTTGATAGTTTGGAATTGCGGTATAAACTAAATACATGATTAGTGTCTTTTTATTATTAAAGACACTAACCATGTATTTACTATATTCCAACAGACCATGCAAACCAGAAAAGCTCGAGAAGGTAAGAATCTAGCTAAAAATATGTTTAAATAGATATTGCAAAGATTTTAACTTGCAGTTTTCTTTGTTTTCCCGTCTATAAAAGGTTGCATGTAATTGTTTACATTTGCAAATTATGGACCTTAAAAGTAGGTCTGGTCTATAGACGGTCACTTGAAGAATCAGAGTAAATAACCTACCATATGATCTTTTCGGTGGCATTTTTCAAACAATATAAAACAGAAGGAGAAAAATCGCTTGCCTCACCGGAATCTTAGCCGTCGTTATCCGAAATCGGCCGTTGCTTGAGGTATGTCAAAAGTCACAAGTAAAAAGTCATAAGTCGCAAGTCGGTAGTCACAAGTCGTTAGTCACAAGTCAAAATGTCCCCTATCGGCTTTATGGAAGCCGATAGGGGACATTTTGACTTGTGACTTTTGAACTTGTGACTTATGACTTGCGACGTCGGAGTTGCATGCCTAATTTTTGCGACTTATGACTTTTGACTTTCGACAAATCTGACGCAGTGGAAGACGGCGGTCAACGACGGTGTCGATCCAGCGATTTTGCTGCTCCTGTATTATATTGTTTGATGAATGCCATTAAGAAGACTTGTTTATGTTTTTTACTCTGTTTTTTTTATTTTTGTATGACTTATGACTTGCGACTTATAACTTTGACTTGTGATTTATGACTTGTGACTTATCACTTTCGACTTATGACTTGTTGACTTTTGGTGCAAACCCGAAAAATATCGGGTAGCGGACAACGGCACCGACAATTCCGGTGTATATTGTTTAGAAACGCCACTTAGAAGACCCTGTTTCATGTATTACCAACTCTGTTTTAGTGACAAGTTACTACCGCCTGTGTTGTTATGCCCTATTACTTTAGATTCGCGCCAAGAAATTGTCTTAAGTTGCAAGTCAAAACTCAAAGTCATAAGTGACAAGTCATAAGTCGAAAGTCACAATTCGAAAGTGAAAAGTCATAAGTGACATGTCAAAACTCATAAGTCAAAATTCATAAGTGACAAGTCACAAGTCTTAAAAATTCACAAAATCAGAGTAAATAACCTACC
Source organism: Lucinisca nassula (assembly GCA_963580285.1). NCBI lineage: Eukaryota > Metazoa > Mollusca > Bivalvia > Lucinida > Lucinidae > Lucinisca > Lucinisca nassula. Next base: position 73,553 of record CAUZLF010000768.1, read on the forward strand.
ATATGATCTTTTCGGTGGCATTTTTCAAACAATATAAAACAGAAGGAGAAAAATCGCTTGCCTCACCGGAATCTTAGCCGTCGTTGTCCGAAATCGGCCGTTGCTTGAGGTATGTCAAAAGTCACAAGTAAAAAGTCATAAGTCGCAAGTCGGTAGTCACAAGTCGTTAGTCACAAGTCAAAATGTCCCCTATCGGCTTCCATACAGTAACCATGTTATTATAGGGCACTACCGATTATAGCGTGCAGTTATCAGGTATTGCGGTTGGCCTATATATCTGTTTTGGGGCAAAGATACGAACAATATTGTATACCCCTATAACCACTAGTTTTACTAGCGGTTTAATGGGGTAAAACTATATAGGCTTGTTTTGGCGATGACGAAACAAGCAATATCTTTAAAAAAGATATGCGGCGTAGATTTAATTGGAAGGTTGTTTAGTAATCAGTGCTTCAGCTGAAGTGCACGACCCGTCGGATGCTTTTAGCTTTAAGAGTGTTACCATATATGGGTATGGCGGCCATTTTGGTCATGTGACCTGGACCTAATCGGTTCCCCCCAACAAATGCGCCTTATCGTAAGGAGCAAAAATATATCTAATACTTAAGTACTGTATTTGCAGGATAAAATGAATTCTCACTTTTCCAATACAAAAGCATATGTGTCAAAGTTTGACCTAGGCACAAAGAAGGTCAAGGTCAACCCAGGGTCACCAGTTTAGCAATTTATGATGGGCCTACGTCCCAGATGTTATTTATCAAGTTTCGTGGAAATCTGCCAAGTGGTTCTGGAGAAGACTATTTTGAAGGGTTTTTACCATATATGGCTTGGTGGCCATTTTGGTCATGTGACCTGGACCACATGAGCAAATTTTGGTTTCCTCCATCCCATAGAGGCTCCATATGAAATTTGACCTTAATCGGCCCAACGGTTTCCGAGGAGAAGCAGTTCAAAAATTTTTTACATTTTTCGCCTCGGCGAGGCTATACTAAATGGAATGTAATATTTCGCAAGTTCATTGGTTAGACCTCATTGATACTATCAGTATGCCAAAAATTGTTCAAATATTCCAAGCGGTTAAGTCACTATCACCAATTTTTACAAACGGGTTACGGACGGACAGACAGACAGACCATATATGGCTTGGCGGCCATTTGGGTCATGTGACCTGGACCCCATGAACAAATTGTGGTTTCCCCCATCCCATAGAGGCTCCATATGAAATTTGACTTCAATCGGCCTAACGGTTTCCGAGGAGAAGCAGTTCGAAAATTTTCACATTTTTCGCCTCGGCGAGGCTATACTAAATGGAATGTAATATTTCGTAAGTTCATTGGTTAGATCTCATTGATATCTATCAGTATGCCAAAAATTGTTTAAATATTCCAAGCGGTTAAGTCACTATCACCAATTTTCACAAACGGGTTACGGACGGACAGACAGACTGACAGAATGACACGGTGATTTTAGGGCACTCTTAGAAAATCAACCGACTTCAGTCGGTCTCTTTTTCTGCGGGTCGTGCAATATGAGCTACAATAGTGACAGCAACAATTGTCTAGCTATGAACTGGTTTACTGTATTCAAACAATTCAGATGTCACGCGAGGAAAAATAGCTTTGCAGAGGGTGGTGTCCCGCCTGTTTGAGCTAAGGTCAATGTAAAAGGTCAAGGTTAAAAACATGACCTCATTTCAAGAGCATATGATCTCAAGTATATGCACAACAAATAAGAAAACGTTATTATTTACTGTTTTTAAACACAAATTCTAGGGTTAACATTTAGGGTTGTCGCTATGGTGAACGTAAACGCATAGGCGGACGAACAAACGGACGAGCAGACAAACGGACGGAAACTTGATCTTATGTGCACCTAATTAAAACTCAAATTACACTTATTCCTTTTCAGAATTAATATAACATTAATGATATTCGAAAATGTCCATTTTGTGTTAAAATGGGGGACATAAAGTATGCTGAAGACAAATGATACACTGCAACTTTTATTTAGCATATATTGTAAATTAAACATCTGTCAATTTGTAATGCGATTATTACATGTTTTTGTCATGCTATATCTCTTTATTGGTTTCATTGGGCAACAGGGCTTGAGGTGTCATTTCATCTCAATGTCGGGTAAAAGTCCCACAAACTTGGAAGCAACGTCTCCAAAATGACCTACACAGTGTTGATGGGGACGTTAAACCTCAAATCAAACAAACAATTCCTTTCGCAGAAAAGTCTTCCTTTCGCGAAAGGAACCTTCCTTTCGCGAAATGGTTCCTTTCGCTATATGGACCAACCACGTGAAATTAGGTCAAAATAGCTATTCACCGCAGCAGTTACAGAATTCACTAGAAACACAATTATACATATGACGTATGGTAATCAAAGGACAAGACGGTGAGCAAGCCGAAACTGTATATATTTTTCATTCATGTCTCACATAAAAAACGAAACATTTCCTAGGTTAAAACTTCAGTAAACTGTCGTATTTTTGAGTAGATTTATTTATGCAAATCATTGACCAATGAAATGGTCATCTCCTTGGACATGTGGTTTTATTGACCAATGGAATAACGAAAAATGTAGGACAAAAGCAAAACCATAACGGCTACGCCGTAAAAAGAAAGAAAGAAAATAAAACATCCTGTGAAAAACGCTGGTTTCAAGACAAGGCAAATGCCATTTTAGCGCACGGGAATGTTATTGTAATGCTTTTAAAGCCTCTGTACCGGTCGCTTTTGTGTTCTTATTTCTGCCTCTTTAACATCAATATTTAGAAGATGTTGTTGTAGTAGTAGTAGTGCTGCAGTTGTTGTTTAATGAGAAATTCCCTTTATTGTAATGTTCCTTATCCGTATCTCTACTAGATCTATCAATATTTCTTTTGAAATAAGATATTATATAACAATTAATATTTCCTATTGACAGACCATATTTTTGCTCACATGAGCATGAAGTGCACAAGTTAGCTATAGCTATCACTCTGTGTCCGTGGTAAGAGAGTCGTGCGTCGACCGTCGTCGACCTTTACGTTTTCATCCGCTACAGCCAACAGTTGTGCTGGCCTCGGTAGCTCTGTCTGGTGATCAGGGGGCCCGCGGGTTCGATACCTGCCATGGTCGGCAACATTCTTTCGTGGAGATTGATCATGAAATTTTTCTACGCTTCATTCACTCTCTTCCGCTGATTCAAGAAGGGCAGTTGTCAGTTTCTGGTGAATGAATGTGCACTGTAGTGGTTAACCGGTAACGTATAAGCCTACCCAGGAAAAGAATGGATAAACTGATCGGCTCAAAAATTACCTTAATAGTGTTAACTGGGCCGTTAAACTCTAACTCAAACAAACAAACAAAAATAGCGTACAGCTGTACTACACTTTGCCAGAATGTTAGTCCTGATGATATACGGACAAGTTCGATAGGTCTTGTCCGGTTAAAAACTGAAGTGAAGGTGAAGTTTCTGTAAAACATTGTTCACCCTCTATAGACCATACGTTTGCTTCAGTTGACATGAAACTTTATCGTAATGCTTGTCATGATGATATCTCGGTCAAATTTGTATATAAAACATGTTGGATCAGAGTGCTTTAAAACCTTGTTCACAATCTACAGGCCACAGGTTTTGAATAACTATTCATGAAACTGTACCAGAATGTGTGTCTTGATGCTCTATTTCGGTCTGTTAAAATTCCTAATGAGGTTTAAATAAATTAAAACCCGGACGTTTTGTGCAGGTAGTCTGTCAACGTATTAAATTCCAGCGCTTTAACATACTTTACCTCATAATTGTTTTAAAGAACTTACTGATTTAATTGAAATGATGTTTCGTCCATCTTACATGTAAGGTAAGAAATGCATTTTCGATGGCTTGATCAGTCGAACTTCAACTGAATATAGTATACAGCTAGTTCTTCCGATACCTACCGGCCCCGATAGCTCAGTTGGTAGAGTGTCCACTCCGGGGAACGGGAGGTCACGGGTTCGATCCCGGGCCGCGACATACCAAAGTAGTTAAAAATGGTACTAGCTGCTCCTCGCTTGGCACTCAGATTCACGGGGTAGAGCTAGGACTGGTCGACCCAGTGTCAGGATAATGTGACTGGGTGTGGTATCATGTAATGTGTCTGGGACATGATACTTCTGTGAGGCAGCACTATAAAAGTGAGCATTGAGCTCCCTGTCGCAACCAGACACCGTCGTCATATGACTGAATTGTTGAAAGCGACGTTAAACCCGAATTCACACACACACACACTCTTCCGATACCTAAATCCCGTCTTTGTATTTACATTTCTCTACTTTCGGTGGGTTTGTTTCATGCAACATGTCCGATACAAAAGATTACAGTACACTCTCGTTACCTCAAACTCTGATATCGCAAAGTGGCTTAAGTCAAACTAAATTTTGTGCACTGTTTTGTTAGTTTTGCTATATGCCCGTTAGATTTCCACTCCTTTTATCTCAAACTACTGGTATCGCAAACCAATTCCAGTCCCTTGGAGTTTGTTATAACGAGAGTCGACTGTATATTGAAATAAATGTTCCGTTCGTGGATGGTGATGTTGCTCTTGTGGCATCAGATGGAGCTTAATAATCGAAATTACACTGTAATTCGGTTTGCCAAAGTGTCTAGTCTTGTAACTGACTGACATCAACACTCGTAAGAATTTTTAACTGCTTAACTACTTAACCAGGGTAAATGATATCATAAACTTCGCAAGTCTTTTCTTAGTTTTATAGACATCATTTCGATTTAGTTTCAGAATTCAATGTGGGACTTAAATCTTTTCTGGAACTAGGCCTGTCGGAACCAGAATTGTATGGTGTCTGAGTATATAAATTCATAAATATATAAGCTTGCAATGATTTCATGTTCGTAAATAACTGTAGAACTGAAAAGTATGGAATGTACAAGTTTTCTGGCCAGAATAGCTAGTTTCGGCTAATATGGCCTCATCAGCTATCCTTAGATAACGTTGCTTCCTTTTTTTAATTGCAAGCCGGCGGGTTGGGTCTCTGATTCTATAAGGGCTCATGCCTTAAGAGGCCCTAAGACTTACCTAAACTTGTATTAAATGATGTCGGCTGATACCTGATTCTCTGCATACCTGGTCAGGCCTATGGGAGTTAAACTCTTTTGCTCCAGCATTCGGATATTATATTCTGTCGGTTTTCACCGTTGAAGAAGAAGAAGAAGAAGAAGAAGAAGAAGAAGAAAAATTGTTATTTTTCTGGTTTATCCTTCAAACACAGATTTTTGGCTCGCTATAACAGCTTGAATAGGAGTTTATACTACGCGATATCAATGTTGTAAGCGGAAATAGGAACACATATCACTTTTTAATGCATAAATTGGAGTTTACTGCGGTTTTAACTAGATCTACTTTGATATGTTAATGTATTTTAGGTATGTATAATTCTTTGCGCATTCTCAGGTACATGTCAACATTGTGTTGCGTTAACACTGTTTTATTTCATTGCTGGACTTTTGGCAGTGTGCTTTTTTATGATTTAAACTAATCTATGTATTTTAGATAAAATAGGAAACTATTTCCTACCCTGCAATCAATACTTTTTTACATAAAGAGGTTACTACCTGAGTCAGTGAGTGTTCGAGTTTTACGTCCCACCAACATCTAAGGTCATACGGAGACGGGACCTCGGTTTAAAGACTCATCCGAAAGTCTGGAGAAGCCCGAAATAATTCCTGCGACCACTGGTTTACTAGGCGAGTAACGTAACCACTACACCATGGAGGCTTCTAAGGTTACTACCTGAAGTGGGGTTTACCGGTGTTAAAACTACGGTGAAATGTTAATGTATTGTTACATTTTTATGATTTTGTGCAGCATCTCATGTACATGTAAACATAGTCTTCCTGATTGGGCGGCATGTATCATTTCACTGTTGTAACATTGAGGGATTTTCTCCTGAGAGTTTATCAGGAAAATAAAGTGTTATTTTTTTATTTATACTTCAAGCAGAGATTTTTATGCAAGTTACATATGTTTTAAGCAGAAACAGGAACAATTATATATATATATACCCCTATTAACATCGCTTTTTACTACATGAAGTATAATTTACCGGGGTTTTAACTACCGTGTCATGTTAATGATAAATATGTTCATTTATGTGAAACACAATGTTATTTATGCTTACACGATTGGATATTTGTGCATGTTAAATGTGCATTAATAAGTCACCCTAATGAGTACTCGATATCTTGGCTTTAAACAGAATTAGGAACAATATTATAAACACTATGCGAACATCAACTTTTCAACATGAAGTGTGGTTTAATGGGGTTTAACTACTATGTTAATGTAATGTTAGGTATGTATATTCCTATGCTAGGTGCGGTTTCATGCACATATTAACATTGTCTGTGTTATGTGACACGTTGCACAGGAGTAAAAGTGATATCTTTGCGTTTCATGCTTCAAGCAGATTTTTGTGCTTTTTAGAGTCTCTAAATAAGAATGCTCTAAATAGTACCTGATATCTATGTTTTAAGCAGAAATAGGGCAAACAATCTGTGCACATGCAAAATAACGTGTTACAACATAATGTGATAGCCGGGGTTTTAACTACTATTGCATGTACATGTGAATATATTGCTGAACATTTTTATTCTTTGCGGATTGTAATATGATCAGCATCAAGTAGACACATCTGTTAGACAAACAGCGAATCACGTGAGTGTTCGTGTATTATTAAAGTCAGTAAATGGGAGGCTGTGCCGAGCATGTTATCCCTTCTCCTCAACGAGTTTAAAAGGTTTAATAATACATTAACACGAATGCCAGACTCTAGTTACGTATGACACTTAAAACGCATTTTTACGCGTGTGTGGTTTTTTTTTTTAAGGAACACACAAAAACAAAAAACAATATTCCACCACAAGTACATGTAATCGCGACGTTGTTAAGGACGTCGTACGACATATCTAAGTAGTTTGCATATTTAACCCACTAGTGAATAACAACCGAATTCAACAGATGACTTTATTACATTTTCAGACGCGGCGTCATTTGAAAATATGCATTACTTCGTTGTTGTAAATTTTCAAGAAAAAAGATAGTTTTATTGTTATGAGTTATGCTTCAAGCATTCATAATGGAGTGTTCACCCGGAGACATGTTGATGTATTGTTTAGCGTAGGGCCAATGGTAAACAAGACATTACTCGCAAAATGAAGTAAGGATGATGATGATGATGATTTCGTGTTTAACGACGCGTCAACCCTCTTTGTGGGTCATAAGCGTCAAACGGTTAATGGTTAAACGGCATGAACAATTATGATGATATTAAAAGTAAAAAGTCAGAATGACGATGTATAAAAATCTGAAACAGTTAAATCTTATGAAAAAGTCCAACTTCTTTTAAGAATAAAATAATATTATCAACAGGTACATCTCGAAACAGTTGTTGCAAAGTGTCAGCTTTGAAACATAAAATACGTGAGGGTGAAAAGTCAACACAGTCAATTAAGATATGTTTCACAGTGAATGGCTGATCACAACCTACACAAGAAGGCTGATCATCACCATTAAAAATATAAGAATGAGTAACTCTAGTATGCCCGATGCGCAGTCGTGTTAATACTACGTCCTCTTTTCTGGAAAACTGTGGAGGAGAGCATTTTGTACTAACGACAGGTTTAATGGCATGGAGTTTGTTATTTATTGCACGGTCCCATTCGCCTTGCCATTCCGACAAGATGTATCTGTTGATAAATGGTTTAAAATTATTAAAGGGAATTTTAAAAACAGATGGATCAAGATTGAGCGATTCCTTTGCTTTCTTGTCAGCATATTCATTGCCGACAATGCCAATATGGCTCGGAAGCCAACAAAACAAGATTTGGTGTGTTTTAGAAATTTCATGATGTTTTTCGATCAATTTTTGAATTTGAGGATTTTTAGATGATGAATGGTCTAAAGTCTTAAGCACAGAAAGTGAATCAGAAAATATAATTGCTTTTTGAATTATTGAAGAACTGATAAAATCTAAAGCTAGGTGCTTTGGCTTCAGCTGTAAAAATAGATGAACCATCTGGAAGGCGCATGGTTTTGTGCGTATCTTTAGAAACAAACGCACAACCAACTTTATATCCTTCTTTGGAACCATCAGTATAGACTTGCTGGTATTCATTGTAACGTGACTGCAGTACCTGGAAGTTTTGTTTGAGAAGTATCGGATTTGATTCGGATTTTTTGCCATCATGCAAGTCGAACAGAATAGAAGGTTGTTTAATACACCAAGATATGTATTGAAACCCCTGACATCTATGTTGTCATCAGTTTTTAAAAAAGTTTCTTGCAAACAAAACACCGATGGGGTAAGTAGCGAAATAAGTAATAAGAGTTCATTATAATTCGATTTAAGACCTCGACAATTCCATTGTATTATTTTGTGTTTTAAATCCATTTTATGGAGAGATATTCAAAAGACTAGAACCTATTATGGAGGTTCAATTGGTGATATAGATCTGCTACCACCAGCTCGTGGTGTGGCTGACCTCGATCTGTTATTGCCACTTGGTGATGATGGAGTTTCAGCGAACTCCATATCACTGTCACTCAAAGATCCGAATCTGTTCTGAAATTTTATATTGTCTCTTTCCATTTTCCGTTGTCTGTCTGTTTGTCTTTGAGACAGGTGATGTGTTTTGATCGGATCTTCCGATCCCTTATTAGTTCGACCTGAGTCGGGTTTCTCTTTTACATTCGGCGCTGGCTTCGGTACGGTCGCTGTCGACCGATCCGAAGCAACCTGGATTGCGCCATTTGATAAAGTGATTGAACTTTGTGGTGCTGGAGTGGGTTTACTCCATGCACCAGATTTTTTCAGTTCAGCTATGTATGATTCAGCAGTCTGTGTTGCGGAGCTGGTACATTTTACACCAGCACCCTTTGTGATGCTGGCGAAACTGGTGGTTGGTGTTATGTATCGCTCTTCGACAATTTTCCGCGCTTCTGGGAATGTTATCCCCCTTTGGTATTTGACGGTGAGTACTTCTTTTTCTTTTTTCCACGCCGGACAGTCTCGGGAGAAAACAGCATGTTTGCCATCACAATTTACGCATTTGGGTTCATTTTTGCAGTTGAGATGATTATCAACATGCTTTTCTTCAACACAATTAGGACAGAGTTTTTTTCTCTGACATCTGCTTTCGTGATGGCCAAAAGCCTGACAAGAGTAACATCTAAGAGGGTTTGGGATGTATACCTCTACGTTAATGGAAAGATATGCTACTTTGATTTTCTTGGGTAGAATTGGTGTATTAAAAGTCAACACATAAGTTGCTGTTGGTTTTAGTACACCATTTCTACGGACTTTGATGTTACGAACACCAATTACTCCTTGATCCTTCAGGTTATCAATGATCTCTTCGTCTGAACAAGGACGCAGTTCTGGACTGCGAATCACTCCTTTAGATGAGTTAAGTGTATTGTGAAGAGATATTTTTACTGAAAGATCAAAGAGCTTTTTGGTGGCGAGCAGACTTACAACTTGCTGTTTTCTCTCGAGTTCCAAGAGAAGGTCACCTGATTTGAGTGATTTAATACTCTTTGGGTGTCCGGCTATGGCGACAATACTTTTCTCGATAACAAAGGGAGAAAGGCTTGACACAGTTCGTGTATCGTCAAGCGACGTGACGACCAAGAAACGCGGAACATTGTCAAAAATTGGTTCAGCAGACTGCTGACTCGATTGTTGACTTGACTGCTGACTGGATTTTTGACTGCGTTCATCCGATTCGGATGAATCCTCGTCTTTTTTACGTGTAGGTGCGTTGCGGTTAGGTGCGTGGTTGCGGTTATGTTTGTTTTTAGGAGCCATAAGAAAAAAATCCTAGTTTCGTCCCAAGTGCTCTCCGCCCTCCACGGAGCCCTACAAGGGAACACCATAATGGAGTGGTTATCCAACTCGCAGGTGTTAGAGATACACGTGAGATATACTCGTATAAACAAAATGCCTACACGATTGATCCGTTAAGCCACCGCCTTCTAGAGATAAAAAGACAGAAAAGGGTAAGGTAAATGGGCATATGGTTGGTATCAGGAAAGATACAAAAAGAGTTGAAGAGAAAGCAAAGCGGTATCTCTAGGGCTCGGTGTGACCAGCCGATTGACCGTGCCGGACCGCACGGCCACCCGTCTCTACCGAAAAGCCAGGCCAAAGAGGCGTGTTGGGTACCTGAAGCACCGCCACCTCAGGTAACCCTCAACCTCCAGGATCCCTTCTTCCGGCTTACAGGACGCCACCCACGGCAAACGGGTGGTACTTCCTTTAGCTCTTCCCAGTGGGCACAAAGACCACAGCGGCAATGTGCCCAGTGGGAATTGAGCCCCCAGGGCCACGGCAAGGCAGGAAGTCTAATACCTGGGGGAAATGTAGTAAGGAGTAAACGAAGTATTGCATATATAGGTGTATTATTAGGGGCGAAAAGACAGATTTTTTTACTATCCTTTAACTAATGAGGAGCTATGAACGCGATGTTGTAGGAGACCAATGGGCGCAATAATTAATGAAACAAAACATTTCAGCTCTCTTAATTGTGGCTTCATTAGAATCACGTAAGTCTGGTAGCGTAAAGGTAACGGTTACAATATCTTTCCCAGTGAATGATTTCCGTTCTGTGTTTGGTTGGTTTGAGGTTTAACGTCCCCGTCAACACTGTATATGTCATTTTGGAGACATTGCTTTCAATTTTGTGGGACTTTTACCCGACATTGAGATGAAATGACATCTCAAGCCCTGTAGCCCAATGAAACCAATAGGTTTTTAAAGCATGGACGGTTTGACTCGCACCGCTTTTCCTGGGCAGCCTTAGATCCTCTAAGCTGTTTACCAGTACTCGTGTGCGGTCAGGTTTCGCTCTGCGTGGAAGCATCATGCCGCCCAATTACTTCTTCAAACCCCGAGAGGCGGGGGCCAGAATGATTTCCGTAAATGGTAAAAATCCATAGAAATCTAGCATACTATCGCCAAGCCTGGTTTACCAAGTGTATATAAAGCCCACGCACAGTTGTAGAAAATCAGAACAATATGTTCTGTGGAAAGGTAAAACTTTGGAAGCGAGGGCGACAACACAGAACTGAAAATCGTCATTAGTGACACTAAAAATTTTCAAAATTCCACAGTTGTATCAATGATGCTAATGGACTAGATAATATCGGCCCCCGCTCATCGGGCGGGCTAGTAGAAATATATGGTCTGCATGATGCTTCCACGCAGAGCTGAAACCGACCCACACACGAGTACTGGTAAACCGCTTAGAGGATCTAAGCCTGTCCAGGCAAAGCGGTGCGAGTCCATGCTTATAAATCCTATCGGTTTCATTGGGCGACAGGGCTTAAGATGTCATTACATCTCAATGTCGGGTAAAAGTCCCACAAAATTGGAAGCAACGTCTCCAAAATGACCTTTACATTGTTGACGGGAACGTTAAACCTCAGATCAAACAAACAAACAAAGGACCAAATAATATAACCCACACTATGATAAAGGACAAGGAGCCTTATTACGACCGCCACGCAATCCCTTAACACCATCGGTGGCGAAGTTAAATAAATTCGATTGAAAGGTAGTCCTTTGGAAGAAAGGTCGACAACACCGGACTGAAAACCGTCGAATGGACAAGAATTTTCTAGGCGGGACTAGCAAGTTTCGGACTATTAGGCCTCAACAGTGACCCTCAAAACTTTCAAAATTCCACAGTGGAGATCAGAACACTAATTGACCTTAAGTAGGTATATAAGACATTTACTCACATAATTGAAATCATGCTATTTTGTTTTAAATGTAAGTGTTACAAAAGCAAAACTATTAACTCCGCATTTGGCTGTGCATATTCAAAATGTGTTTAATGATCTCCTCGTTTGGGTGTGTATCTTCATAACTCCTCGTTTCGGTGTGTGGATTCAAATTGTGCATCCCCGATTCGATAAAAACTTTTTTTAAATATTGTCCTTGTACGTATAGCCTTTCAGTAATGCCAATCGGTGACATGCAAGCAAAATGTTGATCAGCCTGTGCATTTGCAATCTGAAGAGAGCACTTAAAGCGATTAATCTATATGTATAATTTGGGGCTCAACATGAACTTCCAACCTAGTCTGAGAACTAGATGGATTACATACCCACGTACATGTCTAGCATTTTGAAGGAGGAATAATTTGATCTTGTCTGAATTTAAATTGTGTTAATAATTCTCCTCGTTTTGATGTGTGTTCGGATTGTGTATCCCCAGTTTGTAGGTAGCCCGTTTTGTAGTAAACATTTCACAATTGTGTATAATAATGTGTGTTTCCCCGCTTTGGTAGTAAAAATTCTTATTTCAACAGTTTTTTAATATAGGAGAGTTTTAATGATAAAATTTCAAATTCTAATTGAACAAATCTATTTTATGCTAAATATATCAATTTTTTACCAAAAATACCGAAGCAAAGCTACCTCCCCGTTTGGTAGATTACAGGCAGACTTCCCCGATCTGTTCACTTTACAAGTATTGTGTGTGTGTGTGTGTGTGTGTGTGTGTGTGTGTGTGTGTGTGTGTGTGTGTGTGTGTGTTTGTACTTGCTACCAATCGGGGAAGAATACACACCTTCGAATCGGGGTAACACCTCCAAACGCGGAGCTCCCCGTTTTGAAATAGCAAGAAATATTGAAAATTCAGTACTAGATGAACCTTAAAAATAGTTTCCTATGGTAATCTAACACCTTCCCCGTTTTGTTGGTTCAGGACGTATATCTGATACACAAAGGTGTATAACTCCTGATCTATTAAAAGTTTCAAGTGTGTAACATCGATATCGAACCTCCCCGTTTGTGCGGAAAAATTCTTATTCAGAAGAACGGTAAAGTTTTAAGATCTACAGAGGTGATTTATATTTTGCATTTTCTTTAAACATTTTAAACAGAATTAGGAACAATATTATAAACCCCATGCAAACATCACCTTTTCCACATGAAGTGTGGTTTATTGGGGTTTAACTACATTTATATGTTAATGTAATATTAGGTCTCGTATTCCTATGCTAGGTGCGGTCTCGTGCACATATTAACATTGTCTGTGTTATGTGACACATTGCACAGGAGTAAAAGTGATATCTTTGCGTTTCATGCATCAAACACATTTTTGTGTTCGTTAGAGCTTCTAAATAAGAATGCTCTAAATAGTACCTGATATCTATGTTTTAAGCAGAAATAGGCAAAAAAATCTGTGCGTTTTTTTTTCAACTACTATTACATGTACATGCGAATATATTGTTGAACATTTTTATTCTTTGCGGAACGGGTACATGCAAAATTGCAATATAGTATGCATCAAGTAGACACACCTGTTGGACAAACAGCAAATCACGTGAGTGTTCGTGTATTATTTAAGTTATTAAATGCGAGGCTGTGCCGAGCATTTTATCCCTTCTCCTCAACGAGTTTAAAAAACTTAATAATACATTAACACGAATGGCAGATTCTAGTTATCATAAGACACTTAAAACGGGGGTTTTAGGTGTGTTTTTTTTTTTTTTGTAAGGAACACACAAAAAACAATATTCCACCACAAGTAAACGCGACGTTGTTAAGGACGTCGTAGGACATATCTAAGTAATTTGCATATTTAACCACGAGTGGATAACAACCGAATTCAATACGTGGCGTTATTACATTTTCATACGCGACGTCATATGATAATATGCATTACAACGTTGTTGTAAAATTTCAAGAGAAAAGTTAGTTTTATTGTTATGAGTTATGCTTCAAGCATTTTATACTCGTACTAATTCTTCTTAGTAAGGTTTCTGTTATGAGTACTTGATGTGCATATTTAAGAGGAAATGGAAAACAAATATCTGTACTCGTCCGAACATCTAATGTTTAAAAAGAAATAGAAAAATAATTTATTCTCCAGAAAACTTGACTGTTTACTTCATAATGTACTGTTAACATGGATTTGTAACTTTGTGGACATGTTGATGTATTGTTTACTGTAGGGCTAATGGAAAACAAGACATTACTGGGAAAATGAAGTAAGGAGTAAACGAAGTATTGCATATATAGGTGTATTATTAGGGGTGAAAGTTCTTGGACAGATTTTTTTTACTATCCTTTAACTAATGAGGAGCGATGAACGAGATGTTGAAGGAGACGAATGGATGCAATAATTAGTGATAAAAAAACAGTACGGTATACAGCTTTTCTGCTCCCTTAAATGTGGCTTCATTAGAATCACGTACGTCTGGTTGCGTGAAGGTAATGGTACTGAATGATTTCCGTTCTGTGTTTGTTTCAGTTGAGGTTTAACGTCCCCATCAACACTGTATAAGTCATTTTCGAGACGTTGCTTTCAATTTTGTGGGACTTTTACCCGACATTGAGTTCTCAAGCCATGTAGGCCAATGGAACCAATAGGATTTATCAGCATGGACGGGCAGACTCGCACCGCTTTTCCTAGGCAGGCTTAGATCCTCTAAGCAGTTTACCAGTACTCGTGTGCTGTCAGGTTTAGCTCTGCGTGGAAGCAGCATGCCGCCCATTTACCTTCTTCAAAACCCGATGGGCGGGGGCCAGAATGATTTCCGTAAAACGTAAGTAGCCATATAAATTTAGCATACCATCACCAAGCCTGGTTTACCAAGTGTATATAAAGACCACGCTCAGTTGTAGAAAATCAGAACACTATGTTCTGTGGAAAGGTAAAACTTTGGAAGCGAGGACAACAACAGATTTGAAAATCGTCATTAGTGACCCTCAACATTTTCAAAATTCCACAGTTGTATCAATGATCCCAAAGGACTAGATAATATCGGCCCCCGCTCATCGGGGCTTGAAGCAATATATTGAATGCATGATGCTTCCACGCAGGGCTGAAACTGAGTACTGGTAAACCGCTTAGAGAATCTAAGCCTGCCCAGGCAAAGCGGTGCGAGTCGGCCCGTCCATGCTTATAAATCATATTGGTTTCATTTGGCAGCAGAGCTTGAGATGTCATTGCATCTCAATGTCGGGTAAAAGTCCCACATAATTGGAAGCAACGTCTCCAAAATGACCTTTACAGTGTTGACGGGGACGTTAAACATCAGAGCAAACAAAAGACTAGATAATATAACTAACACTTTGATAAAGGACAGGGAGCCTTATTACGACCGCCACTCATTCCCCTTACACCATCGGTGGTGAAGGTAAATAAATTCGAATGAAAGGTGGTCCTTTGGAAGAAAGGTCGACAACACAGGACTGAAAACCGTCGAGTGGACAATAAATTTCTGGGCGGAACTAGCAAGTTTGGGACTATTAGGCCTCATCAGTGACCCTCATAATTAGGCCTCATCAGTGACCCTCAAAATTTTCAAAATTTCTCAGTGAAAGATCAGAACACTAATGGACCTTAAGTAGGTATATAGGACATTTACTAGCATAATTGAAATCATACTATTTTGTTTTAAATTTAAGTGCTACCAAAGCAAAAATATTAACTCCGCATTTGGCTGTGCGTATTCAAAATGTGTTTAATGATCTCCTCGTTTGGGTGTGTATCTTCATAACTCCTCGTTTCGGTGTTTGGATTCAAATTGTGCATCCCCGATACGATAAAAAACTGTCTTTTTATATTTTTCTTGTACGTATAGCCTTTCAGTAATGCCAATGGGTGACATGCAAGCAAAACATTAATCAGCCTGCGCATTTGCAATCTGAAGAGAGCACTAAAAGCGATTAATTTATATGTATAATTTGGGGCACAACATGAACTTCCAACCCAGTCAGAGAACTAGATGGATTGCATACCCACATGTCTAGCAATTTGAAGGATAAATAATTTGATGTTTTCTTAATTTAAATTGTGTTAATAAATTAGAAAGAATAGTTCTCCTCGTTTTGCTGTGTGTTCGGATTGTGTATCCCCTGTTTGTAGGTAGCCCGTTTTGTAGTAAACATTTTACATGTGTGTATAAAAATGTGTGTTTCCCCGCTTTGGTAGTAAAAATTCACATTTCAACAGTTTTTAAATATATGAGAGTTTTAATGGTAAAATTTCAAATTCTAATTGAACAAATTATTTTATGCTAAATATATCATTTTTTGCCGAAAATACCGATGCAAACCTACCTTCGCGTAGGTTACAGGCAGACTTCCCCGATTTGTTCACTTTACAAGTATGTGTGTGTGTGTGTGTGTGTGTGTGTGTGTGTGTGTGTGTGTGTGTGTGTGTGTGTGTGTGTGTGTGTGTGTGTGTGTGTGTGTTCATTTATTTTTTAATTATTTTTATATGATATTCGGCCCTTAGTTTGGTTGCTATGGCAGCTTAGAATTTCCATTGACGTACAATTGGGACAAATGAAAATTGGCATTTACTGCCAAGCCTTTGCAGATATTATAACAAGTTTTACATAGAAATAATAAATAATAATAAGCAATCCACTATCCGCATTTTATTGGATGCCATGTGAACCAATAAGCACACACAAAAAATAAAAAAATAAATAAATACAAAAAAATAACAAAACCATTTCCTCAGAAACCATATGCTCTGTGAGCTGTGAGGCTCAGACTTTATGAAAATATTCACCATAATTGCCTTAACAAATTTTGTGTTTTTTTTTTTTTTTTTTTGTAACTGTTTTTTTTTTTTTTTTGTTTGTTTTTTTTAAACTCAGAGTTGTAGTTTGGTTGCTATGGCAACTTAGAGTTTTTATTTACTTACAATGGGTAAAATTGAAAAATTGTTTTTATTGCCAAGGCTTTGCAGATATTGACTTCTCAAAACTTATATTTTTAATGGGGCTGAGACTTTATGAAAATAATCTTTTTTTTGTGAAATTCTGCTCTTAAGTTTGGTTGCTATGGCAACTTAGAGTTTTAATTGACTAAAACTGGGAAACATTGAAAAATGACATTACATGCCAAACTTTTGTAGATAGTTTGACATAGAAATGTTTCTTAAGCAATCTCCTACCTGTAATATGATTTAGGCTAATTTTCGTTGGTTGTCATATAACTTAAAACATCATCTCCTCAGAAACCATACGCTCTATGAGGCTGAGACTTTATGAAACATCCAACATATTTGCCTGAAGAGGTCGCGACGGAAGTAAGGGCGAGGAATGTTGCCACGTAAAATCGACTTAAGCCCCCCCCCCCCACACACACACACCGATGGAGTTCGTTTCGCTGACCGTTCCAAGGCGGTTCTTCTGTCGCGGTTTATTTTTTTAGTAATGGTTTGTCTTTGGGTGTTTGTGTTGTTTATATTATTTTATTTTGGATAGCAAATTGGCTATTTTGTGGGAAAGTAACTCTCCTTTTGGCTTTCCGCGATTGATGTTTCCATTAGGGTCTGTTTTTTTATGTTTGTGTTTCTTTTCCTTTGGTGTCTCTGATGGGAGCTGTGGATTCATTGTATCGATTTCTGATCATTGCCTCCACTTCTCTTTTTTTTTCATAATATTCGGCTACTTAGTTTGGATGCTATGGCAAATCAAAGGGTCCATTGACGTATAATGAGGACATTTGAAAATTGGCATTAACGGCCAGGCATTTGCAGATATTATGACAGACCTTCCATTGATATGTTTTCAAATCAATCTGACTTTAGGCCTACTGTTTATTTTAGCCATACTGCTAATTTAAACTAAAAAGCAACAACAAAAAAAATCAAAAAAAAAAAAAAAATCAATAAAATAAAATAATAAAATAAAATAAAACTAAAAAATGCACTATGAGGCGGAGACTTTATGAAAATATTCACCATAATTGCCTCAAAAGGTTTTGTCTTTTTCATGAATTCGGCTCCTTAATTTGGTTGCTATGGCAGCTTAGAGTTTTCATTTTCATGTACTTGTAATGAAAAAAATGGAAAATAAAATGCATTTACTGCCAAGCCGTTGCAGATATTTTGACAAAACTTTCATAATTTATGTAACAAAAACTGGAGTTTATGGGGGAATACTTTATTTTTCTTATTTCTGACCCAAGACATGGGTTGTGGGTACTCGGCAGAACCGCCTCAATGAGGCGGTTCTAACGAGTATCCACAACCTTTGTTAGCAGTAGAAATAAGAAAAATATCACGGATTTTCATGAGAAAAGAAGCCATTTTGGAGATGCGAAAAAAGCATCATGTCGCACAGGTGTGTTATCGTAATGATATAATTTTAGGCCTACTGCTCATTTTCGTTTGTTGCCAAGGAAACCAAAATGCAAAACAAATAGAAATAAAGGTTCCTTTTAAAAGGAAAGGCTTGCCTGGTTTTAAGGGTACTGTTCCTGGTGTAAATGTAGCCATATTGCCGCCACATAGATGTTCGGGTTGATGTAGATGAAAGTACTGGTGAGGAAGCAAGTTGCACTGTTCTTGTTGGTTTAAACAATATTTTCTATTACTTTCTCTGTACAAACTAACATTTAACAACAATTACAACAGTATACTACAGGATTTGAGAGTAAATTAGAAGCTTATAATTATCATCTCCTGTAAACTCAATATGTATAATATCTACATTATGTGAGTGGATGTGGCTGAAAGTAATATAGAAAAAAGTACAAGAGAGAGAGAGAGAGAGAGAGAGAGAGAGAGGGAGAGAGGGAGAGAGAGAGAGAGAGAGATTAAGTTACGTCCTTCCCAATGAATGATATGTAATTTTTCAACAACTGGAACTCCTGTTCTGACAGTCGTTATATAAGTTACTGCTGCTAACAGCATGTATCATGTTCATTGGGAAGGGTAAGACAGATAGAGAAATATATACTGACCGATTTCGCCACCGTTAACTAACTGCTAAAATGATGCATGGTGTCGACAACTATGCTCGAAGCGTAAATGATTAGGCATCTAGTACAGTTCCTATGCAAATCTCCGTGAATTTAGAATAAAATCTTGGACTTGTGTGAAAAGGTGATAATTTTCGTCTGTGTTAAAGTTTTCTTTTCCAAAGAGAAAGCCACGCGTATTATAGTTCTGTAGATCTTGCGGTAAGTATCTGTTTCTACTATTCATGTATATAGGGCACACAAAGAAGAAATGATACGGGCTTTCAAACCCTCCACAAATACACGAGGGGCTTGGGACTATATTCTTGCGATATAAGTGCGAATTTAAGGAGCTACATTCCATTCTTATTCGTGCCTGAAGTATTTGTCCGAGTCGAAACCCAGCGTTATTATATGTTGGTGGTTTTTGGATATCCCTATTGAGTCGAAACTTAAAAGATGCTAGAGAAGGTGCCTGTTTTACTTCTTCTGGTAAACTGTTCCACTCACGGATGGTAGATGGAAAAAAAGAATTGTAGAAAAGGTTAGTTTTTGCGTGAAAATTCTGGATGTGATTCTCATTTCTCAACCTATAAGGGGCAGTATCTTGTATAAGGGGAGGCACGGTATCTCGGCGGTAGGTTGGAGCAAGTCCATTAATAATTTTATAGAGTGTTGCAAGTTTGTGTTTGCAGCGTCTAGTTTGGAGAGATTCCCATCCTAAGTCGGCTAACAGTTTTTCGATGCTACATAATTTCGTTGCGCCAGTGATAATTCTTGCTGCCTCGTTGTGAATGGATTCGAGTGCCTTTTTGGACTCGCTGGACGCATTGTCCCAAACTGAGTCGCTATATTCGATCAGAGGGCGAATAAAGCTAATATAAACTTTTTCAAGTGACTTCCTGTTAATTCTAAATTTGAGTGCTCTTAAAAGATTTAGTCTAGTCCATGCTTCATCTGTTATTGTCTTGATATGTTCGTCTCAGGTCCCCGTTTGTGAAAATGTAAAGTAGAAGTAAAACAAAGATCAGGAATTGATACAATTAACTTACTCCACCCATAAAAGACACAAATGAGTATGGGAAGGCGATTCTGTGATTACGGTATTATTCACTGTTCTTGTTAATGGGACATAGACTTTTGATGCAGTGTACTCAAAGGCAATATTTGGTTTATCTATACATTGGAATGGACAAACCCATGAGGTGTCAATTTTCTATGTGGCACTATCCTGACATTTATTGGAAGAAATATTTCAATGTTAAGGTAACTGAGGCATTGACATGTGACCTCACTTTTGACCAACTATGATAGTAAGGGATCATTGTGATGACCCTGTTTTATTAAAATTTGCTCAGTAGTATCTGAATAGTAGTTGGAAGAAGACATTGTTAACAGACAGACAGGAGAAATAATGGACTTATGGAGCACGGACGATATGCGATTTGGCAAGAAGAAGTAGTATTAGCGTTACTTTAGCGCCATGGACTGCGCATGCGCAGCATTTGTATAACTTCCGGTGAAACGTAAGCGAAACGATTAGATGACGAAACTACCCTAAATATCGGACGAGTGTTCGAATGACGTAACTCGCGGTAATTACGCCGTAAGTATCCTAAATTTTGAGGCGAAAGATGTTCCCGCGGATTGGCGCAGTTCGCCGTCCCCGATCTGGTCGGGGTGATCGGGGTCTACCCCGTTCGCGCGAACGCTCCTATCCCAATATTTAGGGAGATACTACCCGGTATAGTATCGATGGGGCGCAAATTAATTCTCTCACCCGCAAAACGATTATCGCCTCGAAAACCGGAAAACAATGGAAGGTGCTGGAAGAGCGCGATTTGATGCGAGAAACTAGGAATGGACCGCGTCCCGGAAAAAAAAAGTTTGGTTTGTTCGATTTTAGGTTTAACGTCCCCGTCAACGCCGTATAGGTCATTTTTGGGGGCGTTGCTCCCAGTTGTGCGAGACCTTTACCGGACATATCTACAACATTTGAATCTCGGAGAATCTTTCTCGGCTATGGAATTTATACGGATATCGTGGGGGCGTAGCCAGAACAAAAATACTTTAACGCGAAAGTAGTAAGGGGGTCACTTGGGCGCCATGGACTGCGCATGCGCAGCATTTGTATCACTTCCGGTGAAACGTAAGCGAAACGATTAGATGACGAAACTACCCTAAATATCGGACGAGTGTTCGAATGACGTAAATTACCGTAATTACGTCGTAAGTATCCTAAATTTTGAGGCGAAAGATGTTCCCGCGGATTGGCAAAGTTCGCCGTCCCCGATTTGGTCGGGGTGATCGGGGTCTACCCCGTTCGCTCGAGCGATCCTATCCCAATATTTAGGGAGATACTACCCCGTATAGTATCGATGAAATTAAGTCTCTCACCCGCAAACCAATTATCGCCTCGAAAACCGGGAAACAATGGAAGGTGTTGGAAGAGCTCGACTCGATGCGAGAAACTAGTAATGGACCGCGTCCCGGAAAAAAAAAGTTTGGTTCGTTCGATTTGAGGTTTCACGTCCCCGTCAACGCCTTATAGATCATTTTGGGAGGCGTTGCTTCCAGTCGCGCGAGACCTTTACCGGACATATCTACGACATTCGAATCTCGGAGAATCTTTCTCGGCTACGGAATTTATACGGATATCGCGGGGGCGTAGCCAGAGCAAAAAAAAAAATATTGATCAATACAGAGCGAGTTTGGTCATGTCTAAATGATCTCATCTGATTGGTTGGAGCAATGAGTTAAACCTTTCTGCGTGCTGGTCAAGACCTCAGTTTCAAAATGAATTCGTGTTGTAAAGTGTCAAACCACGCGATAGAAAAACATCTTTACTCCGAGAGTATGGGAGCTTCTGTCTTTTCAAATAGACGTGTCATGTTTGATAGTATCAAGAAGTGTTTGGATAAGCCTGACAAAAAGAACGTGTGCGGTAAAAGGCTCGAACTCATAAAAACCTTTACTTTTGACATAGGAATTTTGCGATACAGCAGACGAACGAGCAACACCATTAAAGTCGTGTGTACTCAAACCAGGAGAAAAACGCTTGTCATAACCGCTTATCCGATAGTGACATTCATCGAACGTGTTTAGACACGTTGTATCCAATCAGCGACAGCCGTGAAAGAACCAATCGGATTGTACCGCATAAGTATATATACCTCGTTCGCGCGGTACTGTGTCATTCAATAAGGAAACATGGCAAACTACAGATGTCGGTTCAGTCTCGGGAATGATCGTTACGTGGAAGTGCACGAATGGAAGGGCGAGTTACGGGTCGATATCAGGGAGTGGAAAGACGATAAACCGACTAAGAAAGGAATCAGTCTAAACTTGATGCGGTGGAAGAATTGGCTCGATCAGTTGGAATACGTGGATAAGGCATTAGAAAAGAAACAGGTCTATAGATGTCATCTCGGAGGGAACGTATTCTGTAAGATCGGCGAAAATAGTGTCTGCGTAGATATAAGACAATACTGGAAACCACGGGACGAAGTTGTACCAACGAAAACGGGAATATGCTTGAGGCCATCGGAATTCAATCGTTTGAAAGACTTGTTATCAGAAATAGGAAATACATTGCCCGAACTCAACCCAGTGGTCCCTTGCTTTCTGCAAAGTGACCATTTGAATCAGTTGGGAGCTTTACAGTGCTCAGAGTGCAATCCGAACGATTACCAAAACTGGTGAAGACAGTGACACGAACGAAAGTAAATTGTCATAAACACGAAACAGACGTATACAACGCGTCATAATTATGGAGCATGATTGCGAATACGTGACAGAATATAGAGTGATAGACCCCAAATGACAAATATAAATATGTTTGGTATGGCAATGATGACTTTGGCGTTGTTGGATGAACTGTCGTTATGGCTGAGGTGTTTTCAATTACGACGGGAAGCCAGGGAGGCTGCGGAGCGCTTTATAGAAGCGTTTGAGAGACACGATGACGATGTATCGCACTTATATAGCGTTATATTGTAAATTACATGCATACTTTTTGAATATTTGTTTCAAACTTTATATATCCATTGTTTCCACGTGACACAGTATGCACACTTGTTTTCATCGTTTTGTATCCTATAGGTTTAGTATCGTTTTATAGTTTTGTAAGAATATTCGTTTGCCATAGTCTTCGTTAAAATAAAGATGACTGACTGGAAGCAATATTTATCTTCCTTGTATTTTGATCCCAAATCCCCAGGCAGTTACCTAGGGCCGGAGAAACTGTACCAGATCGTCAAAACTCGAGGCCAATTTAAAATTGGCAGGCACCGCATACGCAAATGGCTGCAAGACCAGGAGTCGTATTCCCTGACTAGAGGCGCCAGACGTAAATATACCCGGTCTAGGGTAATTGTGGCTGGCATTGACAGTCAGTGGGATATGGATCTGATGGATATGGTTGACATTTCCAAACAGAATGACGACTATCGATACGTACTGGTCTCCATAGACATTTTCTCTCGTTTTGCTCATTGCCGGCCCGTAAAAAGTAAAAAAGGGGTCGATATTGTCACAGCCCTACGAGTCATTCTTAAAGGACCGAGAAAACCTAACACGATTAGGACTGACCGAGGTATGGAATTCCGTAGTAAAGAGGTCAATACATATTTAAAAAACAAAAACATCCATCATTTTTACGCCCTGAATACGGAGACCAAAGCAAATTACAGCGAACGGTTAATCAAGACTTTAAAACATAAGTTGTTTAGGTATATGATGAAAAATAGAACGCAGCGGTATGTCGACATTCTTCAAGATGTAGTTCACAGCTATAATCAAACCGTACATAGAAGTCTCGGTCAACCCCCGGCTTCCATTTCAAAGGAAAACGAAGGCGAAAGTAGGTTGCAGCAGTATTTATTGAGACAGGCCGGGGACAAATCGAAAAAAAGAAGCAAACGGAAAACCAAAAAGCAGTACAAATTTAAACTCGGTCAAACGGTACGCATATCGCACGTGAGAACTTTATTCGATAGAGAATATTCGCAAAAATGGACTGGCGAAATATTTAAAGTCAGCTCGCGTTTTAGAAGAGAGGGTATCCCGGTTTATAGGCTCGAATCCTGGGATGACGAAAAAGTGGAAGGTACCTTTTATGAACAGGAACTTCAGAAGATTCGCGTGGACGATTCTACCGAATATTACATCCAAGAGATATTAAAAAGACGCGTCCGAAACAAGCGAAAAGAAGTTCTCGTTCGCTGGTTGCACTGGCCCAAGAAATATGACAGCTGGATTCCGGAAGAAGACGTGAAAGACTACTCGTAGTCAGAAATCACGTGAATTTATGTCGGACAAAATAGACATACACACCAATTCGTATTCATTGTTTGACAAGACGCCAAGATGAAAATTACCAACGTGGTATATAGCGCCCAATTAAATTGTCCGATCGACCTGATAGAATTATGTCAACGTATATGGAACGCTCGATATGACCCGAGATCTTTTCCAGGTCTTATATGGCAGCATAGAACTATCGGTGGCAACTGTCTCGTGTTTTCCAGTGGTGCTATCAACTGCAATGGAAGAGCCTCAGACGTAGAAGAGGGACGGAAACGTTTGCGCAGATATGCCAGACAGCTTCAAACACTAGGTTATCCCGCCAGCCTAGGAACGGTTAGGATGTTGACAGCGTCTGCCAGTCACTCTCTTAGCGCTGAATTGGACTTAAAGGCGTTGGCTGAGGAAAGAAGTGTAGTGTACGAGCCAGAGTTGTTTCCGGCTCTAAATTTCAAAATAGATGGCGTAAATTTTTGCTGCTTTCATACCGGTAAAGTGGTAATCACGGGTATCAAATTTATGAATCAAATGGATGACGTGGTTTTACCAACACTGATCGAGCTTGAGCTCTATACTCGTAAGAAGCGGTGACAAGAAACGCCGACTAAAATCATGGAACATTCCAAAGTTTTCCGTTCCATTCGCTATTTAGCGACCTTGAGAGATGCCTTACCCGTGGATCGTAGAACCCTGTTACGAAATATTACTCGATTGCAAATGTCATCCATTAGAGAGGTAGCCAAAAGACTGACCAACGGAACGATCAATCCTCTAAGAAGGGATGCAAGACTCTTCGAAAGGAGAAGGCTCGCGCTAAGAACGTTAGGGTCGAATAGAGTTAGTTTCCAGAGAAAGAAAGCATTGGTAAACAGACATTCGTCGTTCATTCCGTCTATGCTGAGAAGCGTTTACCTGATACAAACCATCGTGGACGAGATCCGAACCACCGCAGAAACATGACAGATTTTTACGCTTATCTCAGTAGCAAAGACTCTTTGGATTTACGTAAGAACAACAACCCTTCCGACTTTTGGATCCAATTTCATAAAACCTATACTCTGGACGGTCACTGGGTGTGCGCTCTCAAACAGATATCTTTGACGTTAAACTTTACGCCTAGATCGAAAAGAATATATCTCTGTTGCGATATCGTGGAGGAATCCTACGTAAGAAACAGAACTATACCGGTGTTGAGAAATATCGAGATCGACAACCGATATAAAAAACTCAAATCTGACAGGTTTGAAGACGCCATCTATCTTCCCGTAAACGTGTCAAACTTGACCGCCCTCAGATTATATCTACTAGACGAGGATTTACAACCCGTCACTTTCGATTCGAACGATCTGCATTGCGTGTTACATTTTAAACGAAATGGGCTCAGTCGAAGTGTACGATATTAAATCGCAAAAATGGGTCCCCTATATACCAGACTATGACAAATGGTATCAGCACTTTAAAGACCTGAGCGACGGGTACGTTCAGCCCGATCACCTCGGTCGTTACGTGGTGGGCGTGGGTGAAAGAAACAGAAAATTGAAAGAAAGTCAAATTCCCGTGGTAAAATTGGTCAGTCCGGTCGCTCAAGCGGTAGAGATGGCCAAATCCGACATAGAACGTAAGAAAGAAGGTGGTAAGAAGCGTAAGAAGGGAACGGTTGCCAGAAAAGCATTACCCAAAGAATTTAAACGATACGCTTACAACCCGGAAGATCAAGTTTAACGAACGAAATGGACAATTGTCATCAAGAAAGTTTATCGTTATTTTCATTGCCTCCATCAGATACAGCTTTTCAGTCTAGAGAATGGATCGAATATCGACCTTCAAATCAAGTCACTTCCACCTCAGCGATAGATTTCAACATTCCTCCTCAGTCATCCGCTTACGTCGATCTCAAACACAGCGTGTTAAACGTGAAACTGCGCTTGACAGATGCTCAAGGTGTTCCGGTAAAAGAGGACCGATCTCTCGGACTGATAAACCTTCCATTGCACACGATATTTAGACAGGTAGACGTCACGTTTCAGCAGACATCGCTGTCTCATATCGGAACTAATTACGCTTACAAAAGCTATATAGATACAATTCTTAAAACCAATCAAGCCACGCAGGAAAATATACTGTCCAGTCAGCTATTTTATAAAGATACGAGATATAACCCAGACGCGGCAAATGCCAGGTTTGGCGGTAACGCGGGACTTTTCGAAAGATACCTCGCAACGAAAGACGGGAAAATTGTGGATCTGGAAGGCCCATTATTCCTCGATCTGTTTCAACAGCCAAGACTGTTGGTGAATGGCGTCAGTATTGGGATCAAATTGTGGCCGAGTCAGGACGCTTTCAGACTGATGTCCGACAGTCCAGATCCCGACGAAAAAGTTCAGATCTTGGATGTTAGATTTAAACTATGCGTACAGCGTTTAAATGGAGGAGTTTTAGTAGCTCACGAAAAACTCTTTCAAGATCAACCCGCCCTCTACCCGTATCTACGATCAGAGATAAAGACTGCCTCCATAGCCCCAGGACAGTACGGATTCAGTGCTGACGACATTTTTCAAGGCCTCGTTCCGAGCAAACTCGTGGTAGGACTGGTGTCTAGCGCGGCGTACACCGGCGATTACAAGAAAAACCCGCTAAACTTTCAATCGTTTGACTGCAGTTCGGTAGGGTTGTACGTCGATGGACAGGCATACCCCTCTCAGCCTTTGCAACCCAATTACAGCGCCGATCAGTTTGTCGACTGTTACAGAACTTTGACGCTCTTCAGAAAAGATATTAACGTGAGTAGAGGCGATTACAAAAACGGATACTGCCTCTATGTACTAGACGTAGATCCTTACTATACGTTCAACACTAAAAGAAAAGGTCATTGTCGGCTGGAACTCAAGTTCGCGACACCCTTGCTGGAAAGCGTCACCCTTATCATGTACGCTACATTTCCGGAAATTCTCCACATAAACCAAGCCAGATCCGTGTACTTAAAATGAATAACCTTCAACTACAAAGTATGCTAAGAGGGTACCCAGTCAGAATTTGTTCAGTCGATAATGTTAAAAAAAGAGAGATTCGTGATCGCCAATATGGACAAAAGCGGTGGACCGGGCAAGCATTGGGTTGCATTTTACTTTAATGAAAGTGGACACGACGAATTCTTTGATTCTCTCGGTAACACAGCGGAGTACTATAATTTTGGACACGTATTACGGAAACCGTATTTAAGGAACAGAAATCGCTTACAAGACTTTGGTTCTGATACGTGTGGACAGTACTGTATATATTATGTCATGTGCCGATATGTCGGAATGTCATTGAAAGATATCGTAAACACGTTTAGCGTGAGAGATTTAGAGATGAATGATAGATTTGTGAGAACATTTGTAAATACAACGCAACTATAATGTAGTTTTACATCGCTTTATTTCAATAAAACTTTTATAACAAAAATATTGTCTTTGTTTTAAAATGATATCCAGTCCACGAATTTATCAGTCTTTGCTTTTTCTGCCTTTTTCTCCCGTTTCCCCGGGGGTGGAGGCGCGAACACGGTTTGGCTCTTTGGCTCGGTCTTCTTTCTCTTCACCATAGCGGGGGATGGTTTAGTTTCCACCTTTTGCGAGTGAGAAGATGGCGTTTGCCTTTCTACGGAAGGCTCTCCTTTAACATTCAACATCCTTCGGTATTTATCGTAGGGGACAAGTACTAGCTTTTCCATCTCTATTTGAGTACTGCTTCTAAGTAAGGTATGACTATTTTCAGCAGAGTGAAAATGAAACGTTGTTTATCCGAAACGGCCTTTTTCTTGTGATGATAACCAACGGTTCTATCTCCCAACAGGTGTAAAAGGCGTCTCTCGCGTTTAAGCGCTTTTTTCTGTGCCGAGGTCAACTTTATCTTGCATTTCACGACGTTATGCGCTATCTGACTTATCGCTCTCAGTTGCTGTCTGGTAATCGTTCGCAGTAGTACCTTGCGTTGACCCGGTGTAGTTTGGGCAAATAAAAGCAAAAAGTGACGTTCTTGTACGAGTAGCTGAACCATGGTTCCTCTTGTAGGTCTGTTTCTTGTTCTTACGTCAGTCGATAAACCACGGGGTCTTCATCCGGGAATATGCGAGTTCTAAGACGATATCTGTTGTCAGCATGAGGACTCATATCTACCACAAAATAGCCGTGTTTTTCGGTGCTGAGAGCATCTTCGTACGCTCGTAAGAATCCTTTCGATTTCCCGGGATGCAGCTGGCGTCCTAGAATTGCGACTTGAGACGCATCTCGTAGATTTTTCAGAAGCACCATATACCACGTGTTTAAAGCTATCGTTCTGGCATGTTTACCTCCCGGATATAAGTTCTGAGTTATCAGTATCACGCTGACGCATTTGTGATGGGTCCCTTGCGTAAATAATAATTCCATGTCTTTGTTGCTCATAACTTGGTGCATTAGATCATCGATGACGATAAGCTTATGACGCTTGTCTTTGGTAAACTCGTCAATTTCTTCGGTAGAGGGTAGACCCCGTTTACTATAAAAATTGGGTATCGTCCGTTCCATGTCGTCGAAGAGATCTTGGTGTATGCCGTAGCAGTATAATACGTGGGTAGGTGGTTCTCACGTATACATGTATTGCAAATTATTCAGGAACTTGTACACCCACCTCGTTTTACCGCTACCCGTTTGACCACTGATACACATGCTAGAGCAAGGTTCGAAAGGCAGGGTACAGCTCATTTTTTAAGTTTTGGGCTGGGTAAGGCGTAACCTATGCAACTACTCAGGAGGCTTATCCAAAGCTCGGTAGATCCGTTTTGTAAAGACAAATTAACTATAGAGGTGATGATGATGACGTATACAATGATCATCTGGCAAAAGTAGACTATTTCCGCTTTAGGTATACGGGCACCTAACAAGTGCCACCTCTCCGAATTTGATCGATTTTCTTCATCTGATCTGGGTTCATAAATAAATGCTTCCCTTTCGGGTTGATGGGGCTCGTTTGTTTCCATATTCTTACGAGGGGGGTGAAATGAAAATGAAGAATGTCTGTTCTTACTAACATTTATTTGTTAGCAGTTAACTAGTGACGTATATTACAAGGATAGAAATGAAGCATTGGAACGCTTCGATTTATACATTTTTCATAAATACATAGTAAATAAAAAAGTCATATGTTAACAATTGTTATATAACTTACTCATGTTTTCATGTAACAAAGATGTAACTGAGTAACAACGAGATATCCATACCATATACGGTAAATATGTTCTATACAAAGGTTATCCTTTGAAAGAGAGGACTACACCACAGAACTGAAAAAACATGGAGTGCACATAACTTCTGGGCCAGACTAGCTAGTTTCGGCCAATTTGGCCTCATCAATCCTGTTTTATTGACCACGTCTATTAAGCAAGCAATCCGTCTTAAGCAAGCAGGCGTTTGTTTTCCAAACGGGGTAAACGCCATAAATTTCACCCGTATTAAGCAATCGCCTGTCTTAAGCAAACACATTTCGGTAATCCTTTAAATGTTTGCTTAGTACGGGTTGGACTGTACTGCATACAATGGAAAAAAAAATCACTTCAACGAAAAACGAAACGGGTTGATGCAAGAAATTGTTACGACCGTGACAAAACATGAAACAGTCTGTTCAAAAATCGAAACGTGTCCTATGGTAAAACGCGTGTTAAACAACAAAAATACGAACGGTAGTTACAAAATGTGAACGGTAAATTACAAAAATCAAAACGCCTCTGGTACATTTCCAGAGTGGCTGTTACCAAATATCAAAATCATTCCAAATAATATAAACACTAATAGTCGTATAACTTATATAAATGAAATATACTTTTAAGAAAAGTGTCAATAAAACCATTGACGATCGAACGTCATCACCAGTGACAGTAACAGCACATTGTAAATATCGCATTCTGAATGCAACAATACCGAGATGATATCGACGAAAAATGAGAAGCTTAATACAAGATATTGAAACGACGTTAACAAAAGTTGAAACGGCCTGATGGGGTAAATGCAATAAATTCCACCCGTATCAAGAAATTGCCTGTCTAAAGCAACAGCATTTCGATAATCTCTTAAGTGCTTGCTTAATACGGGTCGGACTGTACTCTATACAATACAAACAACCACATCAACGAAAAACGAAACGGGTTTGTGCAAGAAATTGAGTCGACCTTGACAAAACATAAAACAGTTTGTTCAAAAATCGAAAAGTGTCCTTTTTTTTTTTTTTTGGTTTGGGTTTTACGGCCCTTTCAAGATTATTTCACTCATATCGAGCCAATCGTTAATCATAGGTGGGCGAAAACCGGAGTACCCGGAGAAAAACCACCTGACCTTCCGTTGCAGAACTTGGCGTCTCACATGTGTCCCGAGCGAGGCTCGAACCCACGGCAATGAGAGGCCTAATGATCAAGAGTCAGCTCTCTTATCCATTAGGCCACGGAGGCCCGTTCGAAAAGTGTCCTAACACAGTAACATAACACATTGTAAATATAACATTCTGAATGTAACAATACCGAAGTGTTATCGACGAAAAATGAGAAGCTTAATACAAGATATTGAAACGACAGTAAAATAAAACTTCTATTGTATCGATTGTAAATAATGATGTACAAAAATAAAACATTCTGAATGCAACAATACCGAAATATATCGACGAAAAATGAGAAGCTTAATACAAGATATTGAAACGACAGTAAAAAAAAAAAAAACTTCTATTGTATCGATTGTAAATAATGATGTACAAAAATGAAAACGTGTTCTACGGTAAAATAGGTGTAAACGTGCAAAAATAACAACGACTGTGACACAAATATAAACATTAATTACAAAAATCTAAACAGCTCTCACACATTTCCAGCACACCTAACGCAAAAATCAAAACGACCCTTTCTTTTAAAAGCCAAAAGGTACAGTGTCATAGTTTTCCAAACGTCTTCGTTTGGTATAAACCATTTGATAAGTTTTTTCTTCTTTACGATTTATCAATATTCTTTTTCGTTTTTCCCTGCAAATTTTGTTTGGATTAGACACCGTGATATTCGGACAACTTTGAGGACTGGTTACTATTCGTTTGACACTGTCAAAATTTATTAATTGAGAATTAGTGTAATTCAAAGTGAATCCTCTGATTTTACAAATTTCTTTTTTAGTGTTAGTTTTGTAGGCGTAATTTTTTGGCCCCCCAGACACAAACTCTACAATGTGCTCCCCAGTTTGCAATTCATCCGTGAGTTCGCCCAGGTAGTCTCCCAGGGGAGGGTCATACTGACCGGGACGGCTCACGTAAATAACGCTGTCCGTATCGTAATACAGGACCCGTCTGTCTAACTGTTCTAGTACACTGTAAAGTTTGAGTCTGGCCCAGCACGTCGTAAATGTAGCCAAATAGATGTTTGTCTTGTTGTCTTCTGGCTGACAATCTTTCTTATATAACCATTCGATTTGTACGGTGTCATTGGTCAAGATGTGAAAATTAAGAGGTTGTTTCATTGGATCGGTGAATAGCTGGAAGAATAAATTTGCTTCCGTTTCGTGGAAAAATTCTGACTGGCGCATATTTAGCCTCTGTCCAAACTTGCCCCAAAAACTGTTGAGGCATAATTTGGCCAGTTGCCTCAGTCCGGGGTTCTTTACGATGTTTTCCCGATTCAAAGAAACGCCCTCTTTTTCGAAATACTGCGAAATGTAACGGTCCATGTCGTTTTCGTTTTGGATCCAGTCAGGGGGACCGCTGGCTTCTTGTTTAAACTTGAGGAACGTGTTAATATACTGAGCGAACAGTCCCCCTTCTCTGGTTTCTGGGTCGTATTGGGTCGTTTTCTCCCAGTGGTAAACTTCGTAAATTTTGGACAGAGTGTACCCTAGTCTAATAGCCGTTTCAATCTCCGGAGTACACCACGTGCCAGTCAACTCTCTTTCCTGATCCGAACAAGCGCAATGATTTTGGTTTTCGGTATCCGCGCAGGTCCTACATAAAGGAAATTTCAGCTTGCCATTGGACCTATAAGGTAGCACAGGGTGGTACAACCCTCTAGGAGGGAGTATCTTGACCTTGGCAATGCCGAAATAGTCCTTTATGTCCCCAAAGTCTTTCGTGATGATAGCGGGGTGACCTACGGGATAGCGACTGTACTTATTCACCCAAGGGTACAGACTGGTGAAATCGACATATTTAACGCGTTCGTTTTCGGACGTTTTGTAGTAGAGTTGACTCGCATTGGTGCGACCCCCGAAGAAACTATCTCTAGGATCCAGTCTGTCCATTAAATCTAGTTGATTAATGAAATTTTGGAGGTCAGCGTTTTGTTTTTTCATATTTTGAAATTCGTGTTCCCAAATGCAAACGTATCTCATTCCTAACCGTTCTATATATGCCTTCTTTTTCATGGTCAATGCAAACAATTCTTTAACAGATTGGTTGGTGAGTGGATGGTACGTGTCTTCCCTGTTTTCCGAGAAGCATTCAACACAGCCATGAAACAGACACCCTTGATATTCGTAGGCGGTGTTTGTTTCAGCGCAATATCCGTCCAACTTGTATCGGGTGCCTGGTAAGGTTTTTTCGCCAGTATTCAAAGCGTGTTGAATGCGGACATTGTCGACACGCGACATCCACTCCAACCACTGTATGGACGTTTTACTATATTGATCGTTGTAACCACCGGGAGGGATTTTCGCGATAGGCGTGCTTACGAACTCTTTCGCACCCACTCTCTCCCCTTTCAGTTCGGATTCGTGGACCCATTTGTCGCTTCGGAAAATGAATAGTTTCCCGTCAGACATTTTGGCGGGAATCCATTCATTTTGCCCTTCTATTTTCACCTTCCACTCCTCTTCAATAAACTTTGTTCTGAAAACGTTCATGCATACCGATGCAATTGTAATTGAGTCAAATGGGTCCACGGCCCCGTCCCATTTCTTTTCTAATTTATCTCTATCATTCATGACACCCGTAGCATTCATCAACAACTCTCTAAATTTCAAACACGCCTTTCTCAATATATCAACATCGCTACGACAATACTCTAACATTTCTTTTCTAAAATCAAATACGTCATCCTTTCTATCATTCAACCACTCTAACAATTCCTTTCTCTCTTTCTCACCCATGAAATTGTGTCCGTAATATTTCGCATCCGGGTATGGTCCCACATAATTTTGATTCTCTAAAGTATTAAAATAATGTGGGAACCATCCCTTCTTCAACTCTGTCAGTCCAAACGCATCGGGTAATGACGACAATTTCATGGGCAAGAAGTTGAGACTGTCAATCACCTTGATATGTAAATCTCGCTCCACCGTCATGTACATTATTTTCGAACCGCTATAAATGATTTTATCGGGCCGCATGGATTGGTCTATGAGGTACTCTAACAAAAAGTAACCATCATAGCCTTTCATGTTGTGGGCAATGACTTTGAAGTATTTATGATGGTCGGAAAACAACCATTCGCCAAACTTTTCTGCGGTATCCGCTCCTCGAAAAGTGACCTCCCGAAAACCGCATTTACCGGGACAAGGACCATCGTCTTCGTTGTCATCACATTCCGGGCAACGGGTACCGCATTTTTCGCAAACAGATTTCGGGGTCAAAGGATCATTAATACAATTGGGGCATACGGAATGAGCCACGACAAAGTTTGGCCGATGTGTGGCTTTTCCGCACCACGAGGCGTTACAATGGCGACATTTGGAGCAAGATTTACATAACTGTTCCGATTGACAGTCTTTACAATCATTCTTTTTCAAGGGCTGATAATTCTCACACTCCGCTCTCTCATCCTGGCTACATTCGAAATCGGCGAAAATATATTTGGGAATGAATTCTTCCTTTGCCGATGTAGATCTTAAATAACATAGATGATCGTCCATCACATACTTGTGACAAGAGGAACACAGATGTTCACCGCATTGGTGTTCCTCTGTCTTCCTCTTGTCTTTACGAATAACTTTATAACACGCGGGACACTTCCAGTATTTATCGCACTGGGAAGGACCGCGCGGTTGCCCCTTAGATTTACCTTTTTGATAAACCGGTACTTGTTTATGCTGCTCGTAACACGCGTCAGACCGACAGTGCATGTTACAGTCAGGACAAGTGACCGGTTTATCGGTTTTGGGGCAATCGTCTGTCTTACATACTCTACAAAATATATCACAATGGTGCTTTTCCCTATCATTAAAATGTTTCAAACAGGTCTGACAAAAGTACATAGAACAAAAGAAACCGGTAATCGAGGTGATTGAATGAAAGTGGTCATCGTCTACTTGGTAAACGTATACGCAAGGCCGGTCATCGGTGCTGGGACTAGTAATAAACTTATTACCGAGCCTTGCGCTGACCACCATCACCCTCACTCCGAGTACCGATTCAAATGCCGCTAAATCGTTCAAGCTAGCAGGTCTGTCAAGAGGTACTTCGGCCAGCTGGCTAATGGCTACTGCCAAATCCGTTTGCTCGTGCCTGTCTTTGGCACGAAGATGTTTGAAGAAGCTTTCGGGCACTTTCCTATAATGCAAAATGAGTTCGCGATTGCTTTTCTTCCCTCTGGTTTTAGAAATTTCTGCCCACTCTTCGGGCGTGCATCGGTTTAATTTAGCCCAGCTGACCGAAATGGCTCTTGCCAGACACAACTGATCATTATTTACAATCGATACAATAGAAGTTTTGATTTTACATGCATTTTTCTCGCCTTTTAGATTTGTGATCCTTTTTCGGGCACCTCCCTTGGGTAGATCGACGGAACCGATTAAGATGTCGAAACTGTCATCAACGGATAAGTTTTTATTACTGTTGAGGACATTTTCGATGGTTTCCATGACCATGTTCGCGTTGATGTCGTCCCAGGGCTGTAGGGGAACTACGATAGGGTCGTGCAATCCCTCGTGTTGAATGATCACGCGACCTAAATCGTTTCCCGCTAACGCGCCCCGGGCTTCATTCAACACTCGGTCGAACATCTCATGCAAACCATCTCTGATGTCCTCCAGTCTTTCTCCGTGATGTTGTTCGTCAATCTTAACCTGGTATCCGCGATCTACCGCGGCATTTTTGGCGTACGTCCTTCTCGATTTCTCTCTGATTTCGTACTTCAGTCCATTGGTTGGTGGTGGGGTGTCGGGTTTGTGAGATGGTCCCGGCTGAGGCTCATCCCCTCTTCCTACCTGAAATAATAAAAATAATAATCGTAATAGTAATAATAATAGTTATAATAACAATAATTAAAGCGATAATAATAATGATAATAATAACAATGACAAAACAACAACAACAAC
Organism: Lucinisca nassula; assembly: GCA_963580285.1. Taxonomy (NCBI): domain Eukaryota; kingdom Metazoa; phylum Mollusca; class Bivalvia; order Lucinida; family Lucinidae; genus Lucinisca; species Lucinisca nassula. The sequence goes on from CAUZLF010000768.1 coordinate 108,910, forward strand.
AACGTCTCCTACTTCTACTCCTACTTCTACAGCTACAATTACCACTCCTGCAACTACTTCTACTACTACTACTACTCCTACTCCAACTACTACTACTACTACTACTGCTCATTCTAATATTTCGACTACTGTTAATAAAAATAATAACAATAACAAAATATTAAGAATAATACTGGTTATAAATAATAATAATAATAATAACAATGATGATAATAAAAGAACAACAACGTTAACTGCTACTACTACTACTACTACTACTACTACTACAAATACTACTATTTCGACTACTGTAAATAAAAATAATGATAACAATAACAAAATATTAAGAATAATACTGGTTATAAATAATAATGATAATAACAATGATGATAATAAAACAACAACAACGTCTACTACTACTATTTCTAGTGCTACTACTACTACTACTACAAATACTACTATTTCGACTACTGTAAATAAAAATAATGATAACAATAACAAAATATTAAAAATAATACTGGTTATAAATAATAATGATAATAACAATGATGATAATAAAACAACAACAACGTCTACTACTACTATTTCTAGTGCTACTACTACTACTACTACTACTATTACAATTACTACTGTTACTACTACTGTTAATACATATAATGAAAAAAATATTGATAAAATGATGATTACGATGATAATAAAATAATGAGTATTTACCTGCACTACGGAGTTTCCATGCGAATCTTCTCGCTCCCCGCTTATTTCTTTCTGTTCCTCAAACTGAAATGATAATAATGATTGTAATGAACTGATATAACGCATGGCTGAAAATGGATAAAATTATCAGTTTTACAATGGATGCAAGAAAGACATTTTTGAAAACTATGTCTTAACATTAGTGCACATGATTATCGTTAATTAAGATAAAATCGTTGGTTTAATACAATTTTGCTCAGACTTCTTTTAGCAGAAATATGTATGACAGTGGTTAATTTATAGAATTGAATATATTTACCTGTGCCATTTGGCTCAATTCACCGTCTTCAATAACCAACTCCGTAGTGTCCCATTCTTCCATCTGAAAAAATATAACATTTTTACAACGATAACAAAAACGACGACAATTGCTCATCTTGATTAAAGCCCGCTATAAAGAAACAGTTTGTGCATGTAGTGATTAGATTTTTTTTTTTTAAACGAAAAGTAAAGAAAAGACCTGATACAATATACCATCTAATATTTTTTATCAGGACGAATGTTTGAAAAAAACAACAACAGTAAAGCGATTTATTAAATAAACAGAAATCGATAGAACCGCCATGTCGAAAGCAGTTCTATCGAGTCCCCACAATCTATGTTTTGAGCAGAAATAAGAAAAATAGCACAATTTTTCATCTTAAAAAATCCATATAAGCAGAAAAAATGTATTTGTATAGGCGTGTTTTTTGTAATGGATTAGATTTTAAATACAGAAAGGACAGGACACCATCTAATATATTTTTTTTTTTTCAATCAGAACGTGTGTTGTAAATGAAAAGTAATTTATCAAAAGAACAGAAATTTACCCGTATATCCTGACTTAAATCTCCATCTTCAATCACGAGCACTGTCTCATCCCTTTCTTCCATCTGTAATAATAATAATAATAACGATAAAAATAATAATGATAATTATAATAGTGATAAAAATAAAAATATTGTGGGGGCTTGGCGAGACCGTCTCGATGATGCGGTTCTTTCGAGTACCCACAATCTATGTTTAAGATTCGAAATAAGAACAATAATGTATACCCCTACAAATCCCAGTTTTCCTAAATAAAAGCGGGGTTTCAAGGGGTCGAAATTTTCAGGCGTGTTTTCGTGAAACAGAGAAAAGTTAATTAAAATTCTTACCTTTCCCCGACCAAGTCTAAGAGACGTGTTTTTAAATGCATATTAAATACAGTTGAAAGCCATATAGTTTTAACCCGGGAATTTTAATTAACTTTTCTCTGTTTCACGAAAACACGCCTATACAATTACACCGCGAATTATAACGCCGAAAAAAAAAAAGAAAAGTAAATTTTAAGATGAAAAAAAAATATGGAGATTTCTTTATTTTTTGCTAAAACATAGATTGTGGGGGCTTGGTAGGACCGTTTCGATGAGGCGGTTCTATCGAGTATCCACGATCTATGTTTAAGATCCGAAATAAGAAAAATAATGTATACCCCTGCAAAACCCCAGTTTTAGTAAATAAAAGAGGGGGGTTCTAGGGACCGAAATCATTTTGGGCGTGTTTTCGTGATGGAACGTATATGAAACATGGAAAAGATAATTAAAATTCTTACCTGCCCCGACCATTCGCCATCTTCAACACAGGACTGCGCCAGTGTGTCCATTTCGTCATCAAAACTTAAAGCATTTGATGCTTCGTCCATTTCTATTTGTTCTCTTACAAAATCCAGCGCGAGTTCGAAATTAACAACACTTTCCATCTTTATCACTCAACTGCTAAAACGATATTAAAACGTTAGGACGGACGTGCGCGTTCTTACGAGGAAGCTGAAATCAAAACGAGGCTATCGTCACCCATTGGCCGATTTTCGACACATTCGGAATGTTGCTTGGCAACTAGTTTTTGATTATTGATAAACGCCGCCATTATAATGGTCAAGGCGTTGTTATTATGATGTAACGTGGGAACTAATTAAGATGACTTTCTCTGCGACTGCACCTGTCAGTAGTAATATCCTAAATGTTGGGATTGAAGACTGCTGCTGCCGTGCACTGGCACACGCCGCGCGTACAACGTTAAAACGACGTCGTTTCGTTTAACACGCGCAACAATTTGCGTTAACGACTGACCGACTACCCCTGACCAAACGGAGCTAACCCCGATCGAGCGCGTATATTTCCGCTATGCCCTCAGTCAACCCACTTTATACCGACATTCGTTATAACGGCAAACTCTTTATAACGATAATTTAAACGGTAGAAATCCTCAAAACTAAGCATTGATCTGATCAGCTTGATAGGAAATGCTTGTATAAATTACATAGCCAAGAAAAAAATTCTCCGAGATACAAATGTTGTAGATATATGTTAGAATAGCCTCGCCGAGGCGGTTCTCACGAGTACCCATAACCTATGTCTTGGAGCAGTAATAAGGAAAATAATGTTTACCCCTGCAAAGCCAAATTTTACTGTATAAAAGTTGGGTTTATATATTTTAGAATCGCCTCGATGAGGCGGTTCTAACGAGTACCCACAACCTATGTCTTGGAGCAGTAATAAGGAAAATAAGGTTTACCGCCTGCATACTCAAAGTTTACAGTTTAAAAGCTGGGTTTAAGGGAGTCAAAATTATATAGGCGTGTTTTCGCGATGATTTTACGAATTTTATAGTAGCGACAGAAGCGGAGCAAATTCTTTCCGTATCAAGAGTTTCGTGTTAAAGTATTTTTGCTCTGGCTACGCCCCCCTGATATCCGTATAAATTCCGTAGCCGAGAAAGATTCTCCGAGATACAAATGTCGTAGATATGTCCGGTAAAGGTCTCGCGCGACTGGAAGCAACGTCCCCAAAATGATCTATACGGCGTTGACGGGGACGTGAAACCTCAAATCGAACAAACCAAACTTTTTTTTTTCCGGGACGCGGTCCATTACTAGTTTCTCGCATCGAGTCGAGCTCTTCCAACACCTTCCATTGTTTCCCGGTTTTCGAGGCGATAATTGGTTTGCGGGTGAGAGACTTAATTTCATCAATACTATACAGGGTAGTATCTCCCTAAATATTGGGATAGGATCGCTCGAGCGAACGGGGTAGACCCCGATCACCCCGACCAAATCGGGGACGGCGAACTTTGCCAATCCGCGGGAACATCTTTCGCCTCAAAATTTAGGATACTTACGACGTAATTACGGTAATTTACGTCATTCGAACACTCGTCCGATATTTAGGGTAGTTTCGTCATCTAATCGTTTCGCTTACGTTTCACCGGAAGTTATACAAATGCTGCGCATGCGCAGTCCATGGCGCCCAAGTGACCCCCTTACTACTCGCGAAACGAGGTCGAGGCGAAACTTTTGATACGGAAAGAATTTGCTCCGCTTCTGTCGCTATTATAAATTCGTAAAATCATCGCGAAAACGCGCCCATATATAATTTCGACTCCCTTAAACCTAGCTTTTAAACCGTAAAATTTGGGTATGTAGGGGTATAAACCTTATTTTCCTTTTTAAGACATAGGTTGTGGGTACTCGTTAGGACCGCTCATCGAGGCGATTCTAACATATTTAAACCCAACTTTTATACAGTAAAATTTGGCTTTGCAGGGGTAAACATTATTTTCCTTATTACTGCTCCAAGACATAGTTGTGGGTACTCGTGAGAACCGCCTCGGCAAGGCTACTCTAATATATATCTATAACATTTGTATCTCGGAGAATTTTTCTTGGCTATGTAATTTATACACGCATTTCCTATCAAGCTGATCAGATCAATGCTTAGTTTTGAGGATTTCTACCGTTTAAATTATCGTTATAACGAGTGTGCCGTTATAACGAATGTCGGTATAAAGAGGTTAGACTGAGGACATAGCGGAAATAGATGCGCTTGATCAGGGTTAGCTCCGTTTGGTCAGAGGCAGTCAGTCCGTCGTTAACGCAAATTGTTGCGCATGTTAAATGAAACGACGTTGTTGTAACGTTGCACGGTAGCAGCAGTCTTCAATCCCAACATTTAGGATTTTACTACTGTCAGGTGCAGGCGCAGCGTCATGGTCAGCTTAATAAGCGGCGAAAGGCTTATCGCCAGTTTGTCAGGCCAGAACCAAACAACTTAAACTCGGTAAACGATTAAAAGTATTTGTCCTGCTCTCACGAAACATCACACACATACTTACCATCACGAAACCTACATTCTGACGACAAAGGGTCATAATTAGAGTATTATTTTCACTGAATTATCTCCCCTTTTTTCAAAATAAATATCTCCTGTTGTTTCATAACCATGGGTAATAGGGCTTTCGTATTTCACATGCGTAATCCTTGTGACATTTTTCATTGAAAATCGCTAACTAGGAAATTCTCAGACTTTTGGTTTATTTGTTTGTTTGATTTGAGGTTTAACGTCCCCGTCAACACTGTAAAGGTCATTTTGGAGACGTTGCTTCCAATTTTGTGGGACTTTTACCCGACATTGAGATGAAGTGACATCTCGAGCCCTGTCGCCCAATGAAACCAATAGGGTTTATTAGCATGGGCGGTCTCCCTCTCACCGCGGTTCCTGGACAGGCTTAGATCCTCTAAGCGGTTTTACCAGTACTAGTGTTCGGGCCGGATTCAGCTCTGCGTGGAAGCATAATGCAGCCCATCTATTTCTTCAAGCCCCTATGGGCGGGGGCCGAGACTTTTGGTTTAAGAGTTACAACAGGCGGCTACTATATTTAGTTTTCTTTTTCACATCTGACACTTAGTTCATTGATTAACCCATTGGATGCGGGAAACCCCGAAAGGAGTACCTTGGCAAACAGTGCTGGCCCAGATCAGACGTCGCAGAACGTGGGGTCTGATCAGGGCCTACACTATACACATCCGCATACACTCACACCTACAAACGCGCACAAACTGATTCAAACCCTAATATAATATGAAAAGTTTTTAACAAAATCCGACTTTCACTCTCCTATCAGACAATGAACTCTTAAAAGTAAAATCTATGTTAACAATGACTACGACGCATACCGATTGGTTGCTATTAAAAGCCGACCTATACTGTGAACAAATGACAGCCTCGTATGAAATCGGCGAAGAAAACGTAAAGGTTGTAGCAAAAAACTTCATTCTCAAACGAATCCGCAAAAAGAAAACACAAAGCGTTGCGTTCCAGGTAGGATGGGAAGGTTTCTTAAACCATATATATTCTTGTTCCTTATTATATGATGCATTAAGTGACACCAACCTGGAGGTCCTCCGGGATATGCCGGGGACATGCCCCGACCCCTCCACTTCATAAAAGGCCATTTATCTGAGAAACCATTTAGATCCCCACCCCTAAACCATATATATTCTTGTTCCTTATGATAACCTGTGGGTCCCCCGGGATGTGCCGGGGACGTGCCCCACCCTCTCCACTTCATTAAATGTCATTTATCTCAGAAACCATTGAGCTTCCCACCCATAAACCATATATATTCTTGTTCCTTATGGTAAGACTGATTCAGTGACACCAACATAGGGGTCACCCAGGGCATACCCGGGCCATGCTCCACCCCATGACTTCACAAAAGACCATATATCTGAGAAACTGTTAAGAGCCCCAACCCTAAACCATATATATTGTTGTTCCTTGTGATAAGACGCAATCAGTGACACCAGCACGGGGGTCCCCCGGGGTACCATGGGCCATGCCCCACCCATTTACTTCATTAAAATCCATATATCTCAGAAACTGTTCAGATCCCCACTAATTAATGCGGCCCTGATCAGACCCCATGTTCTGCGACGTCTGATCTGGGCCAGCACTGTTTGCCAAGGTACTCCTTTCGGGGTTTCCCGCATCCAATGGGTTAATCAATGAACTAAGTGTCAGATGTGAAAAAGAAAACTAAATATAGTAGCCGCCTGTTGTAACTCTTAAACCAAAAGTCTCGGCCCCCGCCCATAGGGGCTTGAAGAAATATATGGGCTGCATTATGCTTCCACGCAGAGCTGAATCCGGCCCGAACACTAGTACTGGTAAAACCGCTTAGAGGATCTAAGCCTGTCCAGGAACCGCGGTGAGAGGGAGACCGTCCATGCTAATAAACCCTATTGGTTTCATTGGGCGACAGGGCTCGAGATGTCACTTCATCTCAATGTCGGGTAAAAGTCCCACAAAATTGGAAGCAACGTCTCCAAAATGACCTTTACAGTGTTGACGGGGACGTTAAAAAATCAAATCAAACAAATAAACCAAAAGTCTGAGAATTTCCTAGTTAGCGATTTTCAATGAAAAATGTCACAAGGATTACGCATGTGAAATACGAAAGCCCTATTACCCATGGTTATGAAACAACAGGAGATATTTATTTTGAAAAAAAGGGGAGATAATTCAGTGAAAATAATACTCTAATTATGACCCTTTGTCGTCAGAATGTAGGTTTCGTGATAGTAAGTATGTGTGTGATGTTTCGTGAGAGCAGGACAAATACTTTTAATCGTTTACCGAGTTTAAGTTGTTTGGTTCTGGCCTGACAAACTGGCGATAAGCCTTTCGCCGCTTATTAAGCTGACCATGACGCTGCGCCTGCACCTGACAGTAGTAAAATCCTTAATGTTGGAATGGAAGACTGCTGCTACCGTGCAACGTTACAACAACGTCGTTTCATTTAACATGCGCAACAATTTGCGTTAACGACGGACTGACTGCCTCTGACCAAACGGAGCTAACCCTGATCAAGAGCATCTATTTCCGCTATGTCCTCAGTCTAACCTCTTTATACCGACATTCGTTATAACGGCACACTCGTTATAACGATAATTTAAACGGTAGAAATCCTCAAAACTAAGCATTGATCTGATCAGCTTGATAGGAAATGCGTGTATAAATTACATAGCCAAGAAAAATTCTCCGAGATACAAATGTTATAGATATATATTAGAGTAGCCTTGCCGAGGCGGTTCTCACGAGTACCCACAATTATGTCTTGGAGCAGTAATAAGGAAAATAATGTTTACCCCTGCAAAGCCAAATTTTACTTATAAAAGTTGGGTTTAAATATGTTAGAATCGCCTCGATGAGGCGGTCCTATCGAGTACCCACAACCTATGTCTTAATAAGGAAAATAAGGTTTACCCCCCTACATACCCAAATTTTACGGTTTAAAAGCTAGGTTTAAGGGAGTCGAAATTATATATGGGCGCGTTTTCGCGATGATTTTACGAATTTATAATAGCGACAGAAGCGGAGCATATTCTTTCCGTATCAAGAGTTTCGCCTCGACCTCGTTTCGCGTTAAAGTATTTTTGTTCTGGCTACGCCCCCACGATATCCGAATAAATTCCATAGCCGAGAAAGATTCTCCGAGATACAAATGTTGTAGATATGTCCGGTAAAGGTCTCGCACAACTGGGAGCAACGCCCCCCAAAATGACCTATACGGCGTTGACGGGGACGTTAAACCTAAAATCGAACAAACCAAACTTTTTTTTTCCGGGACGCGGTCCATTCCTAGTTCCTCGCATCAAATCGAGCTCTTCCAACACCTTCCATTGTTTTCCGGTTTTCGAGGCGATAATCGTTTTGCGGGTGAGAGAATTAATTTGCGCCCCATCGATACTATACCGGGTAGTATCTCCCTAAATATTGGGATAGGAGCGCTCGAGCGAACGGGGTAGACCCCGATCACCCCGACCAGATCGGGGACGGCGAACTTCGCCAATCCGCGGGAACATCTTTCGCCTCAAAATTTAGGATACTTACGGCGTAATCACCGCGAGTTACGTCATTCGAACACACGTCCGATATTTAGGGTAGTTTCGTCATCTAATCGTTTCGCTTACGTTTCACCGGAAGTTATAAAAATGCTGCGCATGCGCAGTCCATGGCGCCCAAGTAACGCTAATACTACTAGAAGAAATGGACAAAATAAATGTCCCTAACAGATTTATGAGAGACAATAATGTGGTAGAACACATCATACACACTGTTTGTTTTGCTAGGTTTTACGCCCGTTCAACAATCCTGCAGTCATATACAGGCGGGTAGTTTCCCAACCATCGTTCCTGGAAAGTACCAGTACTAGACTCCGATCCTCCGACACAAACTACCAAATGTTCTCACATAAACGATCATGGCGGGTAGCGGGGCTCGAACCCATGACCCTCCAGTGATTACAAGTCAGCGGCCTTAATCACTGGACCACGGAGGCGGTCTTCCATTCATACTGAGTATACATTCATGTCATGTGGCCAGTAAACATGTAATTGTTAGGTGACGACACAAATATACATACAAGGGAGTATAAGACGAAGAAGGAAGAGACATTAAAAGTTAACATCTTTTATTAGCAAAGTATAAAAATATTATAAACAAGAGACAACCAAAGTAAACACTGTTACAAATGTTAACAGTTTTCATCTGAAAGTCTAAAAAGAAATAAACAGTATAATAAAAATCAAAAAATGAGTTCCTTTAAGAGCAATGAAAACATTCATAAGAAAGAAGATGGGTCATACTACGTAGTTTCGGCTAATAAAGCCTCATCAGTGACCCTGTAATGATCCGGCAAAGAAAGCCAGAGGAAACATACTGCAATTTTGCGAATTTAGAATAGGCAGTCGATTCAAAGACTGATATAAATCAAATGGGGTCCAAATAATTAAAAACCTGTCTAGAATATGAGTCTAAACCAATAATTTCTTTCTGATTTCGCAGAATATACACGCTGATCTCAAAGGACCAAAAGTAAAATATGAACTGCACTATAGTTGATGTACGGGGAGACGTTTTACGGCCGCCACACGGCACAACAGCAGCTGCAGTGAAGGCAAATAAAAATCAAAAAACGAGTTCCTTTAAAAGCTTTTTAAGGTGAATCTTAATCTTGATATAAACTGGACCAATTGACTGTCAGTACGCCGTAAACTTTGTTCATTTATTGGTGGCAGTACCTTCAATATAACTAGAGCTGTCAGTGAAACTGACTAGCGCCCCGGCAGCGCTATCAGAGGAGTAGGAAAATGTTGATGTTAAAAAACTATAAAGAACAAGGAAATGAAAGAACATAGCTCAAAGAATCATTTTGAACATGATAACTCGGTTTTAGAAACCAACCTTGGTTTTGCGCACAACACATCCTCTCATGATGATTAACATTACTGTCAATTTATTCTAAAATCAATCCAGGAATAAGAAAGATATTAATCGGACACGATAAAAAAAGACGTTTTTTTTTTTTGCCTTTCATCTCTAAGTATGACCTTGACCATTGAGGTACGGACCTGGGTCTTGCGCGTGACATACTGTCACATTATGGTTAATATTTCTGCTAAGTAATATTTAAATCAATCCAGGTATAAGAAAGTTATAGATTGGACACAATAACAAAGACGCTTTTTTGACCTTTTATCTCTAAGTATGACCTTGACCTTTGAGGTACGGCTGTGGATTTTGCGCGAGATACTCCGTCCCATTATGGTTAACATTTCTGCCAAGTAATATTTAAATCCATCCAGGAATAACAAAGTTATTGATTGGACTCGACAAAGACCCTTTTTTGGCCTTTAACCTCTAAGTATGACCTTGACCTTGAGGTACGGACCTGAGTCTTGCGCGCAACACTCCATCACTTTATGGTTAACATTTCTGCCAAGTAATACTATATAATTAAATCCATCCAAGAATAAGAAAGTGATGGATTTAAAAAAATTGTGGACGGACAGACAGACGAACGGACAGAATGATTACTATAGAGCACCCACACTTTCAACAAAGCCCATCGAGTTTTGACCTTCGAGTGATTTGTAGACTGCTACACAGATGATTTATGAATGTTGTAAGGTAAACTGTATTGACGGTACTGCTGAGTAGACCGTGGCCTAGTGGATAAATTCGCTTCGGTGATTAGTTAAACTTTCGCACAGAAACTATAGCTCTGTCACTAGACCATCTCTCACTAAACTGGTACCCTGTATTCTATAAGAATATGCGAAAGCTATTGAGCTATAGGGTGAGGGAACCAGAACACCGGAAAAAGCTGACTGTATCTCTGATTTTTGTATTAAATAAAATACCTGAGGATCAAAAATAACATAGAAAGAGAAGTCTAAAACCGGAACCACTTTTCCAATCTAACTGCAAGCCAAAAAATACTTAAAAAAAAATCATCTCCTCAGAAACGTACGCCCTATTAGGCTAAGACTTTATGGATTAATTCACCATATTTTCTTGAACCGGTTTTGTCTGTTTCATTTATTTATTTATTATTTTTTTTTTTATGAAATTCGACCCTCTAGTTTGATTGCTACTGCAACTAGTAAGTGAGTGGGTGTTTGAGTTTTACGTCCCACCAACAGCTAAGGTCATACGGAGACGGTACTATGGCAACTAAGAGTTTCCATTGACATATAATTGGGGCAATTAAAAAATGGCATTTACTGCCAAGCCTTTGCAGATATTAAGTAAAACCGTTCATAGAAATGTTCTTTAAGCAATCTACTATCCGCCAAACGATTTTGGGCTTACTGTCCAATTTTATTGGTCGCCATGGAAACCAAATAGCAAAACATTGAAAAACCCCTTAAATAATCATCTCCTCAGAAACCATATGCCCTATGAGGCTTATACTGTATGAAAATACTCACCATAATTGCCTCAACAGTTTTTTTTTAATGATATTCGGCTCTTTAGATTGGTTGCAATGGAAACTTAGAGTTTCCATTTACTTATAATGGGGAAAAGTGAAAAAAACGCATTTACTTCCAAGACTTTGAAGAAATTTTGAAAGAAAAATTTCATAGAAATATTCTTTAAGCAATCATCTGTCTGCCATATGATTTTATGCCACTGGTTGCCATGGAAACGAAAATGCCACCGCCCCTTCCCCAAAAATACTAAAAAATAATGTCCTTAGAATCCTTATGGTCTTTGAAGCTGAGACTCTATGGAAATATTCTCCATATTTGCCTCAACAGGTTTTGTGTTTTCTATGAATTTTGGGTTTTTAGTACGGTTGCTATGACAACTTAGAGTTTCCATAGACTTGTAATGGGGTATATTGAAATCTTCTATCTGACATATGAATTTAGACAAACTGCTCATTTTTATTGGTTGCCACTGGAAACCAAACATAGAAAAAAAATCATCTCAGAAATCATATGCTTTATAAGTCTCAGACTTTATTAGTCACCATATTTGCCTTTACAAGTTTAATTGTGATTTTTTTCCATTGGCTATTATAATGGCGAACATTGAAAAATGATATTTATGCCTTTCAAGATATTTTGTCAAACTTTCATAGAAATGATCCTTTAATAATGTTCTTGAGGCCTATTGGTTGCCACAGATTGGAAATTTCAATATCATTATCAAGCAACATCAGACCTCTGAAGCCACTAGATATACCTTGCTGCCAGTGGGCAGTGTTGCCCCCCCCCCCCCCCCCCCCCGCCCCAAACCTCCTGATCTCTGGGGAGCATTGTGGCCCAAGGAACGTTTGTTTATTTATCATATGACGTCGCAACTGAGAATATAATAACGTCATTTAATAAATTCGATAATCCACTGGTGGATTAAATATGCAAATTATTTAGATACGTCCCCACAACGTAACAAGTACGGCGTCCTTAATGACGTCGCTTTTACTAGTGGTAGAATATTGAAATTTTGTTAAAAATCGCGAATAAAATGCGCTTTCAATGTCATTTGATAAATACAATCCTGCATCCCTGCTCATGTATTATTGAATTTATTAAACTCACTAATACATGAACGCTCATGTAAGATCCTCTATTTTTTCTGCTGCATGTATAGATCATGGGTGTCGTTAGACCCGCCTAATTGAGGCAGTTCTGTAGAATGCAATTCATTGGGCAGACTAATCGTATGTTAAAACAAGATTTCATGAACACTATTGTAAAAGGAGAAATAAAAATCAAAAATGAGTTCCTTTAAAGCCTAAAAATAGACACTTTTCTGTAGGTTCTCTTTGAATGTATAGGCCATTCACTATATGATTTCTGTACCTCGAGTGAAAAAAAAAATATAAACTCAATAGCTAGAATTAAGATCATTCAACGACAAGAAACTAAATTAAAATGGATTAAATCATTACAGATACCCCTTTCCAGCTTGGTTTTAAGGACAGCATTTATCATGAGGTAATATTTCTAAAACACCAGATTTTGCCATTGTCTCTCTTTTGGAATGTCGAAAACGTAAAACTAGGTCTCACGGCACCAGGTTAAACGGTAACTATAAATGTAAATTGTGCGCATTTAAAAGAAATAATACTAGGCTGAAGTGACTTCAAAATATTATTGAATCACGGGCGCCACTCAATGCTAAGTTCCTTAACGATTTCTGTATTACTCATTCTAGACACCGAGGCAAATAACGTCTACGATAATTAAATCAGTTATGTGACACAGCTCTCTTATAAAGAGGTTATACTCAACATGCTCTTCGTCCTTTCATCGATTCTGCGATTAATAACAAACGTTACTGCATCACAATAATTTTTATAACAAACACACGAAGTGTTTGCTTTACTGTAGAGAGGATGGAACAACATACTTAGGCACCCAAATCTCGCCTCGCATCTCGTTCAATTTCTTGCGATTATCCGCCATCTTTACAGAGTTCATGAGAATTGTATTCATATCCAAAAATTGCTTCTCAAAACCAAAAAGGAGCCAAGTCCCGTTACACAAGAAACACAAAAAGCGACGAAATAATTTTACAAAGCTCTTTTCGAAGAACGTTGCATCATACGCTGAAGTTTGATCGCGGGAAAGTTTCGAAACTACGTCGCGCATTTAAATAAACTTGAGCCGAAAATGTAAGCCGGTTAAAACCAAGCACCCCGCTTGGACCAACGACTTACCGGAACATTTACCAAAGCATTTACCGGAGAGTCTCGTTAGGGTGGAAAGCATTTCTCGTCTGGCCAAGCAATTACAACTACACGGGTATAAAATAAAACCCTGGGAATAGTAATATTTGGCTACCTGCGGATTTCTATCTTCGAGGAACGTTGCATCAAACGCTGAAGTTTGGTCGCGGGAAAGTTTCGACACTACGTCACGCATTTAAATGAAATGAAACGTACCGCACTGAGCCGAATAGGTTAGCCGGTAAAACCCAGCACCGCGATTGGTCCCACGAGTTATCGGAGCATTTACCGAAGCATTTACCGGAGAGGAAAGCGCTTCTCGTCTGGCCAAGCAATTAAAACTTTTCACAAACACTCAGGGGTGTTGAATAAAGCTCTGGGAATAGTAAGAGACACAATGAGCTACCTGCCTACCTGTGGATTTCTATCTTCTTAAGATTTACAAAATGATGATGAGCCCCAAATTCATAGCATAATGCTAGTGCTTCAGGATACTTTAGTGTCTAATTTTCTTCCCATAAAGTGCAGACAGGGCCAACACTGGAGGATCATTATACTAAGGTTATGTGCATAGAAGAGTCCAAAAGGTAGTCTCAATTAGAAATTATACTGTATGTTGTCGTGCCTGAGCTTGACAGTGATCAAACCATTCATGTGGCACTTTGTCCAACACGTTGTTAAAGTCAAGAGCGACGGCGTTGGCCTTCATATATTCCTGCTACAAAGTCTTGGACTTTGGTCAGAGTAAGCTGTACCTACCTACCTACCCTACTCTACCCTACCCTACCCTACCTTTTTATCTATCTATCTATCTATCTATCTATCTATCTATCTATCTATCTATCTATCTATCTATCTATCTATCTATCTATCTATCTATCTATCTATCTATCTATCTATCTATCTATCTATCTATCTATCTCCTTACTGCCTTACTGCATTAGGTCACACTTGACTTTTACTTGCAGGTGTGCACACACTTGAGATTTGCAGGACACAGGCCTACTTGGTAATTATGACATTACGGTAAGGATCTTTTACCTGCAGAGGGGGTAATTCTTTCTGCTCAGGGAGTCTCCAATCTACGTCCCGAGCCGGTGCACTTTGTGGCATTCATCCCTACAAATGATGCCAATGGAACATGTTAGGATACCAAACTTTATTGTAACTTTCTGGAATCGAACCGGGGGTCTCTAGCATCAGAGGCAGGTGGACTAATCGCTGAGCTACCACGCTAGCACTACTGGTATTTTTGATGTTCTACACCAATATTAACTACCTAAGTCCTCCATAAGATATACTCTGTTATAGTGTCTCTCTATAAAGATAAATACTCAATCCCTGTAACAATTTCAACTCAAACAAGGGCATCAAAAGTAAATAACATACAATACCATAGGTACCAGGCCTATAGTGATGGCATAAAGCATTTTCCCCCCAGAACTATTCCTCAGTGGAATAGGTCTTCCCTCGTCTGCGGTAGATGCCAAGACCGCAGAGGAGTTCAAAGAACGGCAGAGGATTTCAAAGACCTACAGTATAAATTGGGACTCAAAGGTATGCGTGTTAGTATACCTCCACTAATCAAATTGTAAATAGTTTTAAGGACTCATCCAACGACCCCCCCCCCCCCACCCCCACTCTTTTTTTTGTTTAGCCAGATATGACCGACTCAGTATATGAAGATAGACAAGGGTGTAAATGAGTGGGTTTGCTCAAAAGGCAGTGCCTTTATTTCATACTATATTGAGGTATGGATGTTATTGATATGTCTAATATATTCCGGGATAATTGGGAGATTTCATCAATTCCTACTTATTTTTAAAATACTGAAGCACCAATAATTTTGCTTTAAATACAACAAAACTGAATTAATTCGATAATCGATGGCGTAAGCGAGCGAATGGTGAGCATAAGACTCTTAAAGAACTCTTAAAGAATGGAAACTTAGCATTTTTAAACTAGTTCAACATTTCTCAAACTATTAATTGATTACCTCCCAGACAAAAAATGTCTTTACGTCACCTTAAACTAGGTATTCAAGAAATTGACAAGACGTGTGTTTTAACTCGAGCAGACAAGATAGCACACCATGGTGTCGTTTTTTGGCGGCTTCACGGTATTGATACTCTTTGGAACAAGGGCCTATGAACTACAGCCTTTGGCTGAAGAAATGTCTGTGGTTGATCATCACATCTATCATTCAGCCACCAAGTTTGTTGTATATGTTAAAGGTGCATTATTGAGCTATCGGGCTTCAAAAATGAAAAGCGTGTTTTTCGGTTTTATTTCTTCTATTCATGTAGCTTTATCATTTGTAATCTTCTGAAACCAAATACCACTTCAGAACTTTGTGAAAATCGTCGATTTCATTTTTGTTTACCTATATTTATTTGTTGTTGTTGGGAATTCCTATCTAAAAAATATTCCTGTCACGTGACAAATAGCCGGCAACATCACTGCGGCGAACAATAAGATGGCGACCTCCGGTTCATCTGAGGAAAGTAGAATTTTTAGTCCAAATTACAAGTATTTGACTTTCAACGGCACTGACACAATACTATCATGCATGTTTATATGTTATCAAATGATAACGCGTCAATTTACAGGCAAGAACATTATTTTGCCGTCAATATCTAAGGATGAATTTCTGAATCGATGAGAATTGACATGGGGGTCGTTTCAAAGATACACAAAAAGCGCATACATGTGAGAGTACATGTATGATGTGGGTATTTGTTAGAATTAGACGATACTAGCAATAACCTTTTGATTTGTTTGATTTGAGGGTTAACGTCCCAATTAACACTGTTAAACGTCCCCATCAACACTGTATAAGTAATTTTGGAGACATAGCTTACAATTTTGTGGGACTTTTATATACCCGACATTGAGATGAAATGAGATCTCATTCCCTGTCTCCCACGGGCCTCCGTGGCCTAGTGGTAAGAGCGCTGACTCTTGATCATAAGGTCTCTCACCGCTGTGGTTCGAGCCTCGCTCGGGTCATATGTGAGAGGTCAAGTTCTGCATCGGAAGGTCAGGTGGTTTTTCTCCGGGTATTCCGGTTTTCGCTCACCTCTGATTAACGATCGGCTCGATATGAGTGAAATAATCTTGAAAGGGCCGTAAAACCATAACCAAAAACACAAAAAAAATTCCCTGTCGCCCAATGAAACCAATAGGGTTTATATGCATGGACGGCCCGACTCGCACCGCTTTGCCTGGGCAGGCTTGGATCCTCTAGGCGGTTTACCAATACTTCTAAGCGGTCGGTTTAAGCTCTGCCTGGCAGCATCATGCAGCCCACCTATTTCTTCAAGCCCCGCCATGGGAGCCGAGCAAGAACTTTTTAATACCGAAACAAAAGAGAAACACTATCCATTTTCGAACCGCCCATCGGGGCTTGAAGGAATATATGGGCTGCACGATGCTTCCACGCAGAGCTGTAACTGACCCGCACCAAGTACTGGTAAACAGCTTAGGATCTAAGCCTGGCCAAGCAAAACGATGCGAGTCCGTCCATTGGATTCATTGGGCGACAGGGCTTGAGAAGTCATTTCATCTGAATGTCTGGTAAAAGTCCCACAAAATTGTTATCAACGTCTCCAAAATGACCTTTACAGTGTTGAAGGGGACGTGAAACCTCAAACCAAACAAACACACTTGCACCAGGACCTTTCTACTCACTGATACTGGGATCGGCCACATTTTACCATTACTTGCAGATTTACAGCACACATCAATCTTGCAATTACGGTAGAGGTCTTAACCTGCACAGCGCCGGCCTCGGTAGCTCAGTCGGATGCGCGTCTGACTGGTGATCATGGGGAAGCAGGTTCGATACCTGCCGGTGTCGGCAATATTCTTTCGCGGGGATTGATCATGAAATCTTTTCTACGGTCATTCTCTCCATTGCGCTGGTTCAAGAAGGGCAGTTGTCAGTTTCTGGCGAAAGAATGTGCACTCTCCTGGTTACCTCTTACGTATAAGCCTGCCCAGGAAAGGTAAACTGACAGACTCAAAAACGGCCTTAATAGTGTTGACTGGGCCGTAAACCCCAAAACAAACAAACAGTTAACCTGCATAGGGGATGACTCTCCCTAAACAGGGCGCCTCCAGTTTGTTCGTTTGATTTGAGGTTTAACGTCCCCGTCAACACTTTAAAGGTCATTTTGGAGACGTTGCTTCCAATTTTGTGGGACTTTTACCCGACATTGAGATGAAATGACATCTCAAGCCCTGTCGCCCAATAAAACCCATAGGGTTTATCAGCATGGGCGGTCCGCCTCGCACCGCGGTTCCTGGACAGGCTTAGATCCTCTAAGCGGTTTACCAGTACTAGTGTGCGGACCGGATTCAGCTCTGCGTGGAAGCATCATGCAGCCCATTTATTTCTTAAAGCCCCTATGGGCGGGGGCCGTTGCCTCCAGTTAAACGTTCCGATCCAAAGGGCGGTGCGCATTTTGACATTCATCGCTGTGTTCAGTCACCGAAATTATCATCGCCGGGTCGAGCCGAGGGCCTCTGGGATCAGAGTCAAGTCCACTAACCACTCTGGGCTTAACCACTCGGCTGTCACGCTCAGTTTATTACATAAAGTCCAGGTTTGCAGGATGAAACTCTGCACAGTAATCGGCTCGTTCGCTGTACATCGGGTCGTTCTCCCTGCTCGTGGGGGGGGGGGGGGGGGGGGGTCATGTGAGGACCAGCTGATAGCAAGCCGTCGGAATGAACAACAGACAGCGCATAAATGTCATCCTACTGGATTACAGCAAGGCCTTTCACAAGGTGTCGCACAACGACTTGCAGTCAAGTTCTGCTGTTACGGGATACCAAGCAAGACAATGTCGTGGATCAAGAATTTCATTGCTGATGGATACCAGAAAGTCGTAATTGATGATTTCTTCATCTGCGCCCGTTACTTCTGGTGTTCCACAGAGTACAGTGCTCGGCACTCTCCTCTTCCTCATATACATCAACGACTTGCCACCACACGTCTCCCCTGTTCGCTGATCACTGCCTGTTGTACCGAGTTGCTGTCGCTCAAGAGGACTTGAATCATTTACAAGCATGGGAGAGAGACTGGCAGATGCGTTTTCATCCAGACAAGACTTAGTCTGAGTACATCAGAATCGGCAACAAAAGCAAGATAATGGAGTCATCATACAACATCCACTGCCAGAAGTAAAGCAAAAAACCTGGCTATAGACAGTACACTGGTGTGAAAGTCACACTGACATGCTTAGACTAGCTTCTAGTCGGATATCATATTTTAAAGTTAATAAGTAATATTCTTCTACCCCTTATATGATCTTGGGAAGATATACTCTGACTAAAATGCCAGTTTGCCTTATCATTTGGTGTTCGGTAAGGGGTACAGAAAGGAAATAAACATTTCATGACTGTAGCTGTAATCAATCATTTACCAAGGAGAATCTTGCGAGGTAAAATTCGCATTGTACTAACCCTTGGTGTCTGAGACAAGATTTAAGTCTAACAAGGTTTCATATTTGATAAAAACACACATGAAGGTTGGTAATTGGTTAATATGACATCAAGGTCTAGTAGCTAGACTATGACATGCTATCTACGACAGACAGCCAGACAGTTGCTTTCCTATCCTACGCAGAAATCTCTCTGCATGCCCAAAGGACATCATGGCAACACCATACAAGTCACTAGTTAGACCTCAACTAGAATATGCTGCCACCGCCTGGGACCCCTACAAACAAACCAGTCCAGTTCAATCGCAATCTTCCGTTCACATCCGCTATCTTACTGTGCATATGCGTATTGGAAATGAAAATAGGGAGGTTAGTAAAACCTAGTATTCCTTGAATTTCTCTAATCAAGGTCCGCTTTAATTAAGGAAATTTAGTAATCCCGGATCGTTTTGTTATTGTCGAAGAGCTCTGTGTGAATGATCCATGTCCCTGTCTTGAGATAGATATAAGAGCGTTATTTGTTTAACCGTCATTCATGAAGGCTTACAAAAGTATTTAGGCTGATATGAAATATATATATATATATATATATATATATATATATATATATATATATATATATATATATATATATATATATATATATATATATATATATATATATATATATATATATGTGTGTGTGTGAAACGTCCGCTTTATAATGCAGTTTTCTTTCAAAAAACAAAATACAGAGGAGTACGGCAACTTGGATTTTTCAAGTACGGCAACTTGGAAAAATGCTGAATTAACTGTACGGCTACTTGCGTCACAAAATTGCCAATTTGGAAACTACTGACACCATTTTGACATCGTTTTGGAAGGAAAGGCCGTGGTTATTATCATGTTTGGTGTCTTTGTTTTTGTTTGATTTGAGGTTTAACGTCCCCGTCAACACTGTAAAGGTCATTTTGGAGACGTTGCTTCCAATTTTGTGGGACTTTTACCCGACATTGAGATGAAATGACATATCAAGCCCTGTCGCCCAATGAAACCAATAGGGTTTATTAGCATTGGCGGTCCGCCTCGCACCGCGGTTCCTGGACAGGCTTAGATCCTCTAAGCGGTTTACCAGTACTAGTGTGCGGGCCGGATTCAGCTCTGCGTGGAAGCATCATGCAGCCCATATATTTCTTCAAGCCCCCATGGGCGGGGGCCGCCATGTTTGGTGTCATCAAATAGGGATCGATTATAATGCTAGTGCTGATCGTAAATCAATCTATTTTTGCATGAAACAGATGGAGATGTGAAATCTACACCAGGGCCATATTTCCTTCTGGACTTCTTAGTCGTTGCTTTCGCTTTGTTTCATTACTGAAAATACTTAGGAAGAAAGTCTGTCCCCTATTGGTCTAATCAACGGAAGGAACTTTCCTTTCATGATGGGAAGTTTTTCTCTTTTTTTGTTGTTTTTGTTTACGAAATAAAGTTTGTTTTTCAGTGAGCTGAAACAGTTTCTACTTCGTTCTCTGTGAAACTTACAATTTTATGCTTTTAGAAGTGTTTATTCATTTGACGAGAGTTTATTCAAACGAAGGTCCTGTAATATGCATACTATACTCCAGTTATTTAAAATAATGAGTGTGGCCATTATTATTATTATTATTTTTTTTTTTTTTTTTGCATTACGAAAACATGCCTATTCAAATAAATTAAACATTTTTCCACCAAAAAATGAAAATGTTCAGATAAAAGATTCTGCTATTTTTCATATTTCAGCTCAAAACATAGATTTTGGGTACTCGTTGGAACCGTCTCGACGAGGCGGTTTCTGACGAGTACCAAAAATCTATGTTTTCGGGCAGAAATGCGAAAAATAATGTTCAGCCCTACAAACCCCATTCTACTGGATAAAAGTGGAGTTTAAGAGGGTCAAAATTGATAGGCATGTTTTCATGATGGTCTTCTGTATTTTTTTATTTTTCGAAATCGGCCATCACGTGCACACATGTTGCAATTTTTATCTGGTATATTCTAATCATTTCACATCTGCACGGTTTAGTAACGCCACAGACAACAAACAGCTAATTTAAAGAAGGTGATTTAAGGTTCCTCAATACAGTTATTTCACTACATTTGAGGTACTGAAAAAATTATATTTGCGAATAGTTACTCAAACAGATTTTTCATCAGATGGTAGTCCATGTAAATGTAAGAATATGAAATCAAAATATTTTTATTAGAAAGTCACCATGTTTGTAATTTATTGCATTTTTCCTTGGTTTTGCAAAAAATGATATCTTAATCCACAGAACAAACATGTGTAAAATATTATCATAGAAATGTGGCTCAAGGTTGCCTTTAGGCACTGCAAGAGTGGAATTTCAAGTAAAATACCTAAAAATTAATGATTCCTCCCCACCCCCCACCCCCCAAAAAATGTTATTATTTTCATGGTACTATTTTTAAATTCAGTATATGGTAGCCAAAAATGACCAGTTCTACCAAGTTGGCAGTAAGATCACTGATTGGGTTGAGATGTTGCAATCTCTTGCATTTAGCTTGTAAAATGATTGACCTTCTTTGGTGCTTTTAGTATTTCATTTTATATATTTCATTCATGCAATTTATAACAATTTATGAATCACTGCACCAAAGTTTCACTGTGTTATTTATTGTGTTTACTGGGTGGGTGATTTGATACTGGAATTATATCCAAAACCAAAAAAAAAAATAATAAAAAATAAATAAATAAATTAAGATAAAAACAGTTTATCCCCATATTTGAACTGAAAGAATGAAAGCAGCCTGTTCAGCACCAGGAATTTTGTCCAAAATGCTTCTGATCACTTCCAATAACTGCTATGGTATAGCAGTAATTTTTACCCATTGATTTGTTACATTGGTTCACATGAGTCACCATAAACGAATAATTGATGTTTGGACCTATTTATCTTATCCAATTAATGATCTGTTGTGTCACCTTCTTACCAATGTGCGGGTTGGTAAAAAGTCATAGAGGCCCAATGCTTTTAATATGTTTTGCTGAAAGAAGTTAAAAAGAAATCTACCTTTTTCAACTTGTTTATTTGGGAACGGGGTCGAACAACACAAACAGGACAATGTTACACGTAGAAACTACTTCAGAAATGAAGGCATACTATTCATGAATTAACGAACAAATTATGTTAGAAAGTACGTGAAATTAGGTGCAAGACAGTTTCAAATATGAATAGTATGTTTTAAATTTAAAACAATTGTGTATTTTTTTTTTTTTTTTTTTTTTTTTTTGGGGGGGGGGGGATTAGTTCCAAGGCGTATGAATACGTTTTTGCTTTTGGCAAGATGGTAATCTCTTCAATTTGACAGCTACACTAATTTATCTGTGATGACAGGCTTCCAAGATAGGCGATTTCATTATGGTATATGCAGGAAGAAGGCTACATAGCTGACTTTTCAAGGTATTTTCATTGATGATGGGGAAAATAAAATGTGGAAGGCGTAATTGATGAAATCTCAGCATTTCAGATTTACCGCAAGAAAAGGAGATAATGGCGCCCATCGAGAATAAACATGTCAAAAAATCTGGTTTTCAATTCAGGTAGCCTTTTTGATAGAAGGCTTTGTCCGAGTCGCTAGTATTTGATGTGAACTATTGATCTGCAGCTGTTTTAGTAACTTTTAAAAAATCTATAAAGCGGTTTCCTTTTTCCTGGTAAAAGTGAAAAATACAGAATTTCATTTATTTTCAAAGGCTCAGGGATGTTGCTAATGCAAGAAAGTATAACCGTTGATACCTCCAAACCTTTTCCTTGTGGGACATGCATTTTAAAACGGATATCAGGATTATATTTTTGGGAAAATCAACTTGCAAATCTTTCTTCTATATTTTTCTTGTGCAAATGTATTGAGGAAACTTAAGATGTCCTGAGATAAAAGTACTTTCATAAATTTCTTTTCCGTTCACAAAAGGTTACTTTCGCTGTAATATAAAGGGCAGCTAAAATAATTTTCATCCTAGTTGTAATCTAAAACTGTTAGTTTAACACTTAAATACCAGCATTTTAAACAAGAAGTGCAGAGCTGGTAAAACGCAGCATTACGCCGCCTTTCTATGTTTGGATTCCATGTCCCAGTGAGATTCTATGATGGGGCGGTCTGAGTCCCTCTGGAGGGTGGCCGAATAATCAGGGAGAATTATTGTCAGGTACACCCCAGTGTCACCAGCAAATAGGCGAACCCGGGACCACGCATTGTCGGGTAGGTCGTTAAGGTATAATAACAATAATATTGTGCCTAGAACTGATCCTTGTGGTACACCTGAAGTAACTGGAACCTCATCTGAGTACTCACATTCAAGTACAACTGTCTGACTTCTCTCAATCAGAAAAGATTTAATTCACTGGATAGTTAATCCATGTACCAGTAGCTTGCGAAGGAGCTTCATGTGATTCACCTAGCCAAAGGTCATGCTAAACCCAACATAAGATCTATTTGATCATGAGTTGGTAAGGTCATAAACAAGCAGAATCACATGAGTGTCACAAGATCTGCGCTCCCAGGCTGTTGAGTATTTTGTGATCATAAGGTATGTCCAAACCAAATCTTATGCGGCGAAATTTAGTTTCAACCTACAAAAATCCATTTTTGGAAGGATTTTCTGCTTGTCTGAATTTTGTAAACCCGTCCCCGTAGAAAACCTAAAGCAAATTCTTATATGCCCATTCTGACATAAAGACCACATTGGCAATGGGAAATTGTTTTTTTAAGAAATAGGTGCGATATGGGCATAAGAGTAATTTACAATCTTACTAGTGAGGAAGTGGTATTTTGTAGTTTTGAACAGTTAAAGGCGAAATATGATATAAGAGGCACATTTTTAGACTACCACCATGTAGTAAATAGTATTTTTCAAGTATGAAAAGATCAAATACACATGAATCGTGTAATTGCTGTTGAATTTAAACAAAATGTAGTTTGTAACATATACTTTCAAGACTTGATTAGTTCAAAGAAAGGGAGTAGACTATTTATGATATTTTGGTTAGAGTAAACGAATACATTACACAAACAAAATGGAAGCGGAGATAGGAGATACATGTTTAGTGGAAAAAGAATGGAAAATGCACTATCGAACATTAAAGACATTTCACGAGACAAAACTACGCGACTTTCAATACAAAATCAATAATAAAAATTTAGTAACACATTCATTTCTATTTAAAATTAATAAAATCAGGTTTGTAGTTATTGTAATGAACAACCAGAAAAAATCCATTATTAATTTCTTAGATGCCCAAAAGTAAAAACGTTTTAGACTGAACTTTAATCATGGTTGACCACAAATGTAAATCCAGAAATATCGCTAGAGGATCGTAAAATACTATTTTCACACGGTGGTAAAGCAGAAGTGGTCAATTACATCTCTCTCTCTCTCTCTCTCTCTCTCTCTCTCTCTATCTCTCTCTCTCTCTCTCTCTCTCTCTCTCTCTCTCTGTGTGTTTTAGCAAAATATTGTATATACGAAAACAAATTTGTTTCTATGAATAAAGTGCTAAGCGAGAGATACATTTCACTCATAAACAACAGGTTAGATAAATTCTTTAAGATTAAAGCCCCTCTCTCACCCAGCCCAGTGGAATTTGTTTCACTGACCGCTCCAAGGCGGCTCTTCTGTCGCTGTTTATTTTTGTTATGGTTTGTCTTTGAGTGTTTGTATCACTTATATTATTTTGTTTTGGATATCGAATTGGCATTTTGTGGAAAAGTAACTGTCCTTTTGGTTTTCCGCTATTGATGTTTCCAGTAGGGTCTGTTGTTTCATGTTTGTGTTTCTTTCCCCTTTGGTAACTCTGGTGGGAGCTGTGGGTAAATTGTATCGATTCCTGATCATTTCCTGCACTTCTATATTCTACATATAACTACTTTTACCCAAAACACTGATGATTCATGAGGCCGATTCCGACTTTATGTTTATGTTTGGTGTCAGGGTTCTGTTTTCCGTCGACTATCTGCCACACATATAGCGCAGTATACTTGTACCATTAGCTATAAAAGGCACATCTTGTAGAAAATACATGTACATTGTTACTACAGTTTGTTTTCTGCTCTCCTATGAAAGAATTTTATTATTATTATTATATTGTTTTTTTTTTTTTTCAAATTGATTATCATCGTCTAGATACAGCCATTACGATAACACACCCGTATGACTTTGTGCATTCTTTCATATCTAAACAATATTTACTTTTCTGGTGAAAAATTGTGATAGTTTTCTCATTTATGCTTCAAACATGGGCTGTTGGTGCTCGTTGGAACTGCCTCATTGAAGTGGTTCTATCGAGTACCCACGGCATATGTCTTGGATCAGGAATGAGAAAAATATTGTATACCCAGTCAGACGCGCATCCGACTGAGGTACTGAGGCCGACGATTATCAAATTTTGGCCAGCAATAATCGAGTGTATGTAAACGTAAAGTACAGATAACTCCATGTCAACAGACATACAACGTCTAAACAACGTCGTGTCAACGTCAATGCAACATCATTGCGATGCATTGACGCCGACGCAGCAAATTGTATACCCAGTTACAAAAATATTGTAACCCCCAGTTCTCTCTCTATAAAGTTGGGTTTAAAGGGGCGTTCATTGCACGGACCTGTTATCGTAATGAATCGTCTTATTATTAACATTGCTAGAGATACTCGCCTACCAGTCGAGGAAGACAGAAGACTAACTTCTATCGTACATGTTGTCTAAACTGAAAAGCACTCCAACAGCCTTTCAATAATTCCCTCTCCCCTTTTTGTACTTTCTCTCATCTACTAACTTCTAAAATATGTTCTAGAAAAGGTTGTCCTTTGGAAACCAGGAATACACCACAAACTGTAAACTAGATCGCGCAGTCGATGGCGCGCCATCGCAAATCCCCACGTTTTGACCTCTTCCAGGGACCCCTGGGTTCTGGTCCAAAAATTAATGTGCTCTTGCAGAAGCCATTCATGTAAGTAACCCACACACCAAATTTGGTTGAATTCCAATGAACGGTATAGGAGAAGATAGCCGGACAGACGGACGGACAGACGGACAGACGGAGGCGATAACAATATCTCCACTTTTCTTCGAAAAACGTGGGGATAAATATGGAGTGTACATGTTTTCTGGACCAGACTAGCTAGTTTTGCCCAATTAGGCCTCATCAGTGACCCTAAAAAATTTCACCAATGGAAGGGCAAGAAAATATAAACTACACTGTGATGTTAGGCAGGGAGACTTTTTCCGACCGCCACACATTCCCAGACACCAGCTGTAGTGACGTTAAATATGTTCTAGAAATGGTTATCCTTTGGAGTGAGTGAGTGAGTGTTTGAGTTTTACGTCCCAACAGCTAAGGCCACACTGAGACGGGACCTAGGTTTAAAGACTCATCCGAAAGTGTGGTATCCTTTGGAAGCAATGAATGCACCACAAAACTGGAACATATGGAGTGTACATGTTTTCTGGGCCAGAATAGCTAGTTTCGGCCAATAAGGCCTCATCAGTGACCCTCAAACCTTTTCAAAGCTTCCCAAAATGTCTGCACAAGAATTTCAGAGAAAATAAGTTCAGTAAATATGGCATTAGGATAACACATCCGTGGGATATAGTAAATTTCTCAAACCTTAAAAAAGGCATCTTTTTCTGATGAAGGTGTGTGATATTTTTCTTATTAGGGCCCCGCACTGAAAGTGTGGGTGCCCTATAGTAATCACTCTCTCCGTCCGTCTGTCTGTCTGTCTGTCCGTCTGTCCGTCCACAAATTTCTGATAGCGCTGCCGGGGCCCTAGTCAGTTTCACTGACAGCTCTAGTTTATACTCCAAACATAGGTTTTGGATGCTCGTTAGAACCGCCTCAATGAGGCGGTTCTAACGAGTACCTACAGCCTATGTCTTGGAGCAGAACTAAGGAAATTAATGTTATTCCCCGTAAACCCCAGTTTTCTTTATATAAAATGGGGTTTAGTGGGGTCTTAATTTCACGGACTTGTTCACGTGATTGTAAGTGGTTTTAGGTTCTAGCACTACGTAATAACGCCAAATTAAGTCATTACCTACCGTCCGTATTTTTTTTATTTTGGTTTTACGGCCCATCTCAGATCAAAGATCGCTC